>JAVTVY010055365.1:0-30017 GCA_036873755.1 Hanleya hanleyi
AGTGTGGCAAGAACATCGCGGCAAAGAAAAAAGCACTCAGAAAATTCAAAAAAAGCCGGCTCCAGAGTGACCACGAAAGATATAAGGAACTGAAAATAATAGCAGAAAAAAGCGTCAAAGAAGCCAAATCAAGATGCTGGAAAGATTATTGCAACACTATAGATACGAAAACTAACTCAAAGAAAGTCTGGAATAAAATAAAAAGCATTCAAGGGAAAGCAACTAACACAATACCTGTACTAAACAAAACAAAGAGAACTAACCTCGAAAAGGCAGAATATCTTGCTGAATCATTCGCATCAAACAGTAGCGATAGAAACCTGAAACCAGAATTCAGAAATATCAAACAAGAAACGATCCTGGAAAATGACACAAATGATTATATAGAAAACTACCTTAACGGAGACTTTACTATCAATGAATACAGAAAAGCTTTACACTCTAAAAAAGAAAGTTCACCAGGCGAAGACAAACTAGGGTATACAATCCTAAAGCATCTACCAAACAACACGCAGGAACTAATTCTGAAATTAATTAATGTGAGCTGGAAGACCAAACAACTCCCGAGCAAATGGAAATCCTCTATTGTTATCCCAATACCAAAACCTGGTAAAGACCCTTCAGACAGTAAGTCATATAGGCCGATCTCACTCACGTCAAATTTATGCAAAATTATGGAAACCATGGTCAAAAACAGACTTGAATATCACCTGGAAAGCAACAACCTGTTAAACAAAACACAAAGCGGTTTTCGGAAAAAAAGAAGTACTTTAGACCACATAGCCAGACTCCAACACTCTATCAAAAAGGGTAATGCCAAAAACCAATTTACATTAGGAATTTTCTTGGATATAGAAAAGGCGTTTGACCTTGTATGGCAGGACGGGGTTATCACCCAATTAAACAACCTGGGAATTAAGGGCAGAATACAACACTGGATAAAAAAATTTCTTCATGGCCGAAACTTCAAAGTTCGTATTGGTAACACCATATCCATGGACCACCAGCTAGATAACGGCACCCCACAGGGCAGCGTCATAAGCCCAACCCTTTTTAACATCCTGATTAATGGCCTGGCCAACGAAATTGACACAAAGCATCCTGAAATTGAACAATCACTTTTTGCTGACGATGCTGCCATGTGGAAATCTGCTGGCTCGATAAAAAAACTAACAAGTATAATGCAAAAGGTACTGAATACAGTCAGCGGTTGGGCCGATAAATGGGGATTCAAATTTTCAGCTGTCAAAACTACCGGTGTGCTATTCTCAAATAAACAGAACACTGACATCACGCTATCACTAGGAGGACAGAAAATCGAGTTTAAGAATAGTGTCAAATACCTAGGTATGATATTCGACCGAAAACTCACTTGGAAAGACCACATTGACCAATTAATTATTCGGTGCAACAAAGACCTGAACCTTATGAGGTGCGTATCGGGTACCAACTGGGGGGCCAATAAAGTTAGCTTAATCAAATTATATCAAACACTCATCAGATCCAAAATAGACTATGGTTCAATCGCGTATCAATCAGCATGCAAGACCCATTTAAAAAGAATAGACAGCATTCAGTATTCGGCCTAAAAAATAGCCACCGGGGCGTTCCAAGGAACTTCTTTATGCAGTCTACAAATAGAAACCAATGAAAAACCCTTACATTTAAGACGAGAAGAGCTGTCAATGAAATATGCAGGGAAAACAATAGCCAAGGGCGAAAGCCACCCATGCCACAGAATTTTTGGCCCAAAAACCGAATACGAATTCCTAAAAACAAAATGGGGAAAAGACTCTGCACCACTCGGTTACACGATAGAACGATTATTCGAAGAACACGACATTCCAATCTCTTGTATCTCTGACACTGACAAGGTCAATAGACCACCATGGCAACTAATCACACCACACGTGGACACGAATATACATAACCACAACAGGACAACCCAGAACATATAAGGGTCACTGCCCTCGAATATATTGACACACATTGGAAAAATCGCTTGAAAATATATACAGACGGCTCCAAAAACACAAGTCACAATACAGGTTCTGCATTCGTTATTCCAGAACTTGACATTCACGAAGGTTTCAAACTACCAGACAATATGTCTGTATACACCACTGAATTAGTCGCCATAATCAAGGCCCTCGAATGGGTTCTCCAGAACAAACCGGTTTCCACCGTTATTCTTAGTGATTCCTTAAGCGGACTGGTATCTATAGAGAACTCCAAATCCAACAGTAGACCTGACCTCATACACGAAATAGAAATTCTATGTACACAAATAAGAGACAATGACATTGACGCCATTTTAGCTTGGATTCCCGCCCACGTGGACGTTAGGGGAAATGAAGCCGCTGATAGGACAGCCAAAGATAGCCTCACCAAAACTGCACCTGACGTGCATATAGGACTAGGAACCAAAGAACTGAATTCCATCATTAGAACTAGAATAGATAGTAAATGGGAAAAAGAATGGAACGAAGAAAACCGAGGTAGATGGCTACATAGTATTCTAGATAAGGTGAAAAGACGGAGTTGTGGATTCCAGCTAGACAGCAAACGCGACGACCGCATTATCACTAGGCAAAACCGGACTTAAATCACATCTGTCCATGCTTCTGAAAAACACCTCACCACTCTGTACCGCATGCAACAATGTAGAAGAAACAATAGAACATGTCCTGCTTGAATGCCCAATCCAAACCCGACAACGTGAGGCACTTAGAAACGAATTAAAAAAATCCAACACTCCTTTAACATTACCTGCGATATTAAACCCTAAGCCCCCCATTAGAAATCAGGTATTCAAGTCCTTAATAAATTTTATCAAAGCTGCTGGTTATTATTCCAGTATATAATACTACCGCCGTGCATGCGCAGTCAACATATAATCAACCACTAGTACACCAAGTACTATCACACGATTTGATAGAGGCCAAATCATTCTTCTGACTTAAACAAATGGTATGGTTGCATCGGAGTTACCTTGATACTGAGGGCCGTGTGCACCATAGCCATACAAAACATTATGGCTATAATAACTATCCATACATAACATCCGGCCAAAATGTCACAGACTCATTTAGAAATAAAATAGGCATGGCAACAACGGAGTTACCTTGATACTGAGGGCCGTCTGTTCCACTGTCCTACAAAACAAACGATGGCCAAATCTAATTGAATTCACGACAACAATAGCACGGCCAAATCGCATATAGCGAGCAATATTCGGCATAAAATATAGGAAATGGTGATGGCGGAGTTACCTTGATACTGAGGGCCGTCTATCTCATTGTCCTACAAATTCTTTATGGCCATCAAACGATAATGCATTCAGAAATAATACAGAGCTGTTTATTTGTGTATTCACCAAGTACTGAATCCATCGAAATGTTTAGTTATTTATCCATTTGTCCATCTATTTACTCGCTTAATTATATATTGCTATTCATATTATGTGACCGACGGTCGGGGGTTACCTGTTGTTGTGAGGAAGATATATCAAATTATTGCATCGAAAAACAATAGAAAACAAGAATGACTACAAGCCTCCTATTTCATATGATACAGGCACACCGAAGACCATAGACGAATTGGACAAGACCTAAAACAGAAGACGGATGACGATTACAAGAATACTAACAGCGCCTTAAGTGACAACGCCGCATAGCAAGAACAACCAGAATCAGAATACTCGACCCTAGAACACTCCGGACACGCTACCCCTTTGATGTTACCCAACTGACGCCTCAACACAGAATATGATCCTTTGACTTTCACGCAATATAGAACGTAGACCTGCCGTTCTGTACCCCAATACACACTCCAAACAATTGTTACAGGCACAGATTTCTGGAAGGACCCCCCTGTTCCCGAGGGCGTCAGTCGGGAAGTCGGCTCTAAGAACCCTGAAGACGCCCTGGTTCTCCCAGTTTTTTCTGGACGGCTTTGTGCGTACTATGGGGTACCAAGACGAAGGAATCATACACGCGATTACAGTGAACTCACAATTACCAGTATAGCTTAACAAAAAAAAAACAGAAAGAGACTTACGAAATTGTACATATAGCGATTCCTATTTACTTCTATTTATATCTCCTACTAACCTCTCATTGTTATTTATTATTTATCTATTTATTTATTTATTTATATATTTAGCGCTGGAAAAGATATTCAATAAACAACGTAATGTACCGCGAGAATCGAATAAAACATTGAGTTGATGGGCCGCGAAATCCGAATGGGAAGCGGCCCTTAAACTACAATTTCAATCAATGGCTGTTTATTCGGACTGCATGTCGGCCGATAAATGCGGAGAATGAATATTGAAAGAATATTGAATTAGGCCGGCAACCGATCTATGGTTCATGTCAGATTCCCCATACTTTGAAGAGAGGCGGTCTAGGGAGGGCTTGTTTTGAGGGAATTTAAACGTAAATGCACGAGATATTCTGCTGAAGCCCACAAACAGTCCTATACAACAGAGGTAGTGCCCAGTACCAACTGAATGTGACGTCTCAGTAGTAGAAAAAGCGCGGAGTCGATCGGATGCTCACTTGTGATTAGGTGCCTACCTACATACTTATACGCTAGCGCCGAGGGGTGCGCATATGGGGGGGGGGGTCATTGAACTCTCGCTAAGTACAGGTCTTGACGGCTGTAAGTCATGTGGTGAGCTCATGTGCAGTCTTGAAGTAGTAGAGATAGGTCATTTTCGATGTGGGTATGTGAGCGGATGGTTCCTAGGTCTCTTCTTATCTATGTATATTATTCTGGTGCAGTATCGTATCCTTAAGTGGTAAATGTGCGTCCGCACTCAAGGCAACAGTAACCCATGTTGACTATTGCACGTTGACCGTACTCGTCTTTCGGTTAGGGTTGATTTTATGGAGATAACATGGTAACGCTCGTCAACAGGAGAGAGAGAGAGAGAGAAAGAGAGAGAGAAAGAGAGAGAGAGAGACTGTTGGGTTTAGATGCTGGGTTTAGATGCTCACTTGTTTGACACTAATTCATCATAACTCGGTGGCGTCCGTTGGCTTAGCGCCCATCTTGACGCCTTAACTCTCGCATCAACGTTTTAAACCTATCTCTCCTGGGTGATTTGAGGTGTACCGCAGCAGCATGGGGGGGGGGGGGTGGCGGAAAGTGCCCCACCTAAATATTTTCCCTTTCCCTCAGGCTAGGAGATAGAAACTTACCGCTATATCTTTGGGTCAAGCTCTACTAGAAAAATCCGTCACGGTGACGTCATCTTCAAAAGTATGTATTTTGTCGATTTTCGAGTCAGAAAGTTTTCGATCTATTTTTATTCCAATAAACGTTTTTATTTCGCGCAAAAACTGCATGATAAATTAGTAAATAATGATACGAAATAAGATATGTTTTACCCACCTTTCCATGCGGAAAAACACAGATTTCACTTTTCTGGCACCCCGCATGGACGCCATTTTGAATTGACACTAACTCATCGTAACACGGTGACGTCCTTCGTAATGCTTTAACGTCCGTTGCAACACAGTGACGTCCTATTTTAACATCTTAAAGCTTTATCGCTTGTCTTAGCGCCATACACCGGAAGTGTCGTCATCGCCGCACGTGGCGTCATCACAAACAGTTCAACTAACGTCTGCAATAATGTGAGCCTATAAATGGCCTTCACAACACAATTCTTCGCATCTCACCATGAACGCTAAGGTATCTACGCTGACTAATTGAAACTTTAAACCTGACGAAGACATTATAGGCGAAGCTTTTCGCCGAGCCGAAGTCCACGCTGCTATTAACAAAAATTAAGCTGGTAACGCAGGTGCAGTTACGCCAACGAGTAAGCATGCGCTGCCATCTTGTCACCTTCATGGGTGACATCCAATTGGTGACGGCAGGTATGTCTTCTACTATCCGTGTCAATAATCTGCTTACACTTTATCAGGCATTTCAGATATTTCGTTATATGCTTTAACCCTATACCTGGCCTCGAGGGAGGTCTTTTTTATGATGCGAAACGGCATAAATCGATGGAGCTGAAACTTCGTGACTTTAATGCCTATCATGTTGGGGTCATTTTGGCATATTTGCATATCCTCCGAGCATAGAATCATGGGTAAATTCAAAACGGCGGCCACGTGGTATCTCAGAAATTGTTTTGCCCATTTTTTCATATTTTTCTGGCCTGAAGGGTCTAGAAAGTAATTGAATTAGGCCAGACGAATTATTCTCTTTATTATTTGGTAGTGTTTGAGAGAAAAATTGGAAAATAACAATTTAGAAAAATCAGCGCCAAAAATAGCCGAAAATGGCAGCCGAGAAGATGACGTCAGTGCGACGTCATCATGGCGTCCATCTTTGAATTTTTTACATTTTCGGGTAGAGCTTGAACCATAGATACTGTGCTGCAAATGTCAGCGCTCTAGCCGTAGGTATAACAAAAATATGTAGGGGGTGGGCACTCCTCCCCCCCCCCCCCCCCCCCCAGGCTGCGATAAACTCCACAGCGAACAGGTCAGGTAGGGTTAGTATTGTCTGGATGGCGCGGCCGGGATGTTTAATGCGCCAGCCTCCGGTGTCGGTGTCAAACGGTGGTCCCCCAGATATGAGTGTCCGCTTGCTATGATTTAACCCCAGCCCGGACACGGACATCTGAAATGCGTCACCTGGAAAAGCATAGGAAAGAGGACCCTGGTCTCTGGAGACCACCACTTCTTTCACACCGTTGTGATGGATAAGAATGTCCTCGTGATTAGTGTCCCTTTTCATATCCTTTTCTATTGCAACCGAGGACGGACACTCGTCCCCAATGTGGAGAAAAATGTCCTAGCTGGGTCAGAAGATAGGGGCCGGACACTCGTAGCCACCGGACATACTTAGCCTCCACACCGGCACTAGGTTTGAATCCCGAAAGTGTCATGGGGATTCCCCTCTCTCGCTGCATAGTGCACACACCACACATGCTTCAGTACACACTTGCGCTTTTAGAGCGAGTTAGTTGCCCAGGCCCGACATATTGGGGCACCCCACACTACCCCAGATGCCTACCAAAGTTAACATGGTCTGCAGACTGTATGCACATTAAGGAATTCAGCCTGTGGTGTCTGATGCGCCCCGCCATGTTTGCTTCGACGTAGGGAAAACATCTTAACTTGTTGTGCGCATACGCAGAATCCGGAAATGACGTCAAAAAGATCAAAGTTTGCATTGAAAGGTCACTCACAAAGGGAACCAAGTGCTGTTCTTACTGCTACTCTCATTGATCTGGGATAAATAACTCTTTGTCACCACAACTAGAGACGTTGAAAAAAAATACAATCAACTATTATCGAATACAAAAAATATATATATTTTATATTTAACATTTTTACATTGATATTTTCGGTGGTGCTTTGTAACAAACGCAAACGCGGGTTGATGTACAGAATTGATGTATGCACGATTAATGGCGTCTACTGGCAAATGTGAACACAAATGGCTCTTTGGTCTTGACCCGCGTTCAGGGATTGCCAATATGGCAAAAACGAGCCGATCCTCATCGTCCTTCCGTCGGTAAACCGCGTCTATTCTAGCCATGGAAGAAAGAAACAACCGGTTAGTTGAAACATGATAGACCCCTTCACATTTTCTTCTCGAACAAAGTCTATACATCTTGAAATTTGTCGTTAAAAATTATGCATGCTCAGTTTCAGATTGCAAAACAATGTAGGCGTATTAGATGCTACATCCCTTCGCTGAAACCCTATCCTACATTAATTACTACCAAGAAACTTAGCATAATACATTCTGCAATTTATAGGGTATATCGGGTATATATGGTATATCGGGTATATAGGGTATATCGGGCATATAGGGTATATCGGGTATATAGGGTATATCGGGTATATGGGGTATATCGGGTTCGATATCCGACAATCAGCTAATGAAGGAAGATCGATAGGAAATCAAACATATAGATCTTCATTTTCCTATTCCTACGAAGTAGGCTACCATCTGCAAATTGTCCGGTAGTCAGTGAGTGAGTGAGAGAGTCCATCCGAATCCTTTCGTCGGCAAAATAAGGAGAACCGTTGACATTAGAACCTTGAATTTTTGCACGAAGATGTATTAGGGGACTGTTACCAGCAAGTTCTGATCTGACCGAATTCTGATGAGAATTTCTGGTGATTTTTGATGAAAATCACTGATGATTCTGATTTGGGTTGTGCCCATCTTAATATAGGCAGGATTTCAACTTGGGGCGGGGGGATTTCCAAGAGTTCAGTGCGCATCGGAGTGCTAATGCCCACCCTACTTCGTCGGTCCTGTGACGTCAGTCACACTGCTCATGTAGCGTGTTTAGCACACTTGTTACGTCCAAACTTGGCGGTATTTAGTGGAGCATCGACTGGCATCGTTAAATCTGGGATAGTCATGTTCCAATGAATCATTATCTCATTGTCATGGACAGTTACCTTCTTACATATCCCTCCCATCCGCGCCGAACCCCCTGACTATACTGAGACGAAAAAAAGGAATTTTAATCGATACAGGAGGCATTTTTTTCTGCATATCAGAGAGATGGAAAATATATCCAGTATACAGAAGAATGTGCAGGTTTGCTGCTCAAATATTTGACAAGAGCACACGTTATAACGTCCTGGTTATCTGTTCCACACAGTAACGAACGATGCTGATTGGTGGAGAACCACGCACACAAAAGCTGCAGGCAACGTTTTTAACCACAATGCGACCAGAGGATGTATCTGACAGTAGAATATATACAAAATGAGAATGCTCCGAAGGGACAAGTAATATTTTGTAGTAACAAAATACGGTGATACTTTATATTCCAGGACAGTTTCCTTGTACATGTATGTAACTCCTGCCCTTCATCCGACCTGCAAATAATACGTATTTGAATTCACCAATAAGATAGTTCTGAAATCGAGTGTCACTAGTCAAACGTGCAGAGGTGACCGACTACTGGTATATTATATAGTCAAATACTCAGCTTGTCCATGACAAATGGCCAGAGCAGGCCGAGTAATAGAGGTTAGAGAGGAATCTGTGAATACCGACACCTGAGCAAACCGACCGCATCGATGTGCCCAATACATAAATTTAAAGTATTTTGAAACCTGATAAACCAGAACCCTGTCAAAACCGACACTATAATCTGGTCCCAGGCATGGTCGGTATACACAGGTTATACCCGACACTATAATCTGGTCCCAGGCATGGTCGGTATACACAGGTTATAATCGACACTATAATCTGGTCCCAGGCATGGTCGGTATACACAGGTTTCACTGTATATAAAATATTGTCAGTCACGTCTGTACCATAAAATGTATGGTTAGAGTAACCACATCATTCTGGTAGTATATTGTGGAGTGAAACCAACCACTTTACTCTTTGATCTTGATCCGGCGAAGTATAGATTCAAGAAATCCGGTAAATTTGCATCTGCGCTACCCCAGTCAAATCAAATCTCGATCGAGATTTGCCTGGGCAAGTTTACCCCGGTGTAGAAGGAAATAATGCTCAGTATGAAAGAAAGTCGTCGTCCTATTTTATAACCCAAATAAGACATTTTTTCCCGACGTACAACTTGGGTAATTCATAATTTCTGTCACATAGTACAAATGTATATGAGTAATCTGAACGGTAAACTCCATTTTCTGTAGTCGTTTGCGTCTAGATGTCGAAAGACGACCTAGTTGTTGATAGCTGACCAGTCTGCATTTTTAGTTACAGCTAACGTCACCGCCGAAATCAAAGAGAATTTTTTTTAAACTCCGTGACTTTATAGTTTATCATATTGGGGTCATTTGCATAACTCCCCGAGCAGAGGATCATGGGAAAATTCAAGATGGCGACCACGTGGACCCCCAGAAAAGTGATTTTTTTTTTATCTTTCTTCAAAATTTCTGCTTTTCCGCGATGATAAGCAGGTAAAAACTATTTTATTTTACATCACATTAATATTTACTAATTTATCATGCAGTTTTTGCGGAGAAATTGTATAAATAAAAAATTCCAAAAATCTGGCTGAAAAATAACCCAAAAATGCAGTTTTTGAAAATGACGTCACTGTGACGTCATCGAAGCGGCCATCTTGATTTTTTTTAGCCGCATATCATTTAGGTGTGGAATGCACCCTGAGAAGATGGTAGATGACATTTTCTGGTAGAGCTTGATCCAAGGGTATAGTGTGGTAAGGTTCAGCTCCCTAGCTCAAGGGGTCAGAAAAATAATTAAGGGTGGCCACAACAGGTCCCAAAAAGCCCAGGCCAGATAGTGTTAAAGAAGTCCGGGTATATAGCAATATGTAAACAAACACAAACGAATCGTAAATTTTATGTTTTCATTCCGCTTTAGAAAATCTACTCCCTGGCCTCGAAGAGGCAGTAATATTTGATAGGTGTTTTGGAACGAGAATGTCAAACAACAGGGACAACCAACAGATTGGCTAAATCAATCCACGTGATTTTTGATAGGGAATTCGATTGGGCATTTATAGAATACCTGGAGTAATTGCCGAAAGTAGTCCAAATTATTCATCATCGCTTTCCAATCATGTGGTGCGATTTACAACCGGTAAAAATGCGGACCACATGGAATCTTCCAGCCATGGAGTCTACTATCCAGTACATGGTTAAGCAAGCATGGATATACAGTTGATACAAAATAGCTGATACACCGTGGAAAAAATCAGAGTGACGAATAAACACATTTGTGATGAATCAAATTGATTATCTTACTATTTCCCGGTGTATTCATGAATCTATCAAAAAAAATCTTATTTTGTTGTGCTTCGATCCACAGTCTACCTGCACTGGACCTCTTGTAGGGTGCCAATACAATTGTCCTATCATTAACCTTGGCAAAATCCCGTTAATATCAATGCTAATTGAGGCACGTTTCCCTTGAATAACCCAACTCCTCTCTAGTCAGCAACCGCTGTACGATCATGACACCATTACCAATATTGTCCTTGTCTTGCACTTGTTCAAGAGAAATGTGCAGCTTAGGACTGACATTCCCTGGAGTTTCTCTAGATTAATGAGCGGCCACTTGCGTTAGCACAACACAAGGGTTTCAATTCAGGTAAATTGCGAAACAAAGCTTCAAAAAAAAAATCCTTGGTAGATTCGCGAATTTCGGGAAATATTTTCGTAGAGTGAATCAATTCACAAAAATATTTGTATCGTTCGAAATTTGATTCTTTTTTCTCGAAGCACCAACCACTTCTTCGAAGACTGTATGGTATGGTCAAAGTTATAACTGTAGCTGAACCGTCTTATACACTGGTGATCGTATCATAACGGGCAATCTGATTGGCTCTTGGAACATTTGCTACTCGTTTTCGTTTTTTATGCGTTTCGCCCCTCCGACACTTTTTGCAAACAATGCAGCTTTGTCTGAAAAAAAGGTTGTTTGCCGGAAGTGTCATTGTCTCTACTCTTCAATGTAATAGAAACATTTTGTATGAAAAAACTGAATGGAAATGTTCTCACCTTCCCCTGAAGAGTTCGTGCAGAAGTATTCAAATTTAAGATGAAACATTGACATCGGTATGGACCACAGCTACCTTCTCTACAATTCTCTTGCTGACGCTTCGCCCAAACCTATTAAAGAAAATGAAGATTATTCAATGCCATTTCCAAAGCACGCGTCACGACATGCCAACGACATCTCTGCTTGAGGGACTTTTCACACCGGACGCGAAAGTGGCGCGGGCGACTTTGCTGTGCGAATTTTGCCGCGCCTCCGCTTTGGGGGTTCAACCAAATGCAGGCGGCAAACGAAACTGTTTTATCACGTGGGTCAAACAAAATGGATGAGATCGGGGAAAGACTCCTTCTGCTTCTTCTCCTCAACGGACGAACATAGCAGGGTTTTGATTGGTCAGTATCTAAGTCGCCGCGAAGTCTGAGGCGAGGGGCGCGATTGAAAATGTTTGCCGTGCGGTGTGCAAGATAATAAACGCCACAATCATTGCGCCATTTCGCTGACGATATTTTCGCGTCGTCCGCTCCTCTTCACCGGGTCAGGTGTGAACGGGACTTGTTAGCGCATTTCCATAGCAGGCGTCACCACGACGTGCTGCATCGAAAACACGTTGAAATAGCCCCAGTTCTAATTTTGTCACGGGTCAAAAATGTCGTCATGATGTCGCCGCGACATGACGCGTGCTTTTGAGTACTGTCCCATTGTATAACATGGGGGCTATTTTTCAAATGTGCTTGTCGCTGTCAAAACGCGTGATGTGGATATGGGCCTTATAACGGAGGATTAAAAAGTCCCCCCGCGTGATAAGCAACGCACAATTCTGTATGAAGGTGCAAACTTTTCAACCACCTTCGTGATTTACAAAAGTGCTGATTCGTGTCTTAGAAAATACCTCTTAAATTGCATATACATGGAATTTATTCTCTCAACTCAAATCATCCCCGCTCCACCAGAGGCACAAATCATCCCCGCTCCACCAGAGGCACAAATCATCCCCGCTCCACCAGAGGCACACACCTACGATGTCTCTGTCTGAATTACGATTTTCTTCTTCCTTTGTTGCTCTATATTTTATTTGTATGAAAAGGGTGATACACAAACTGTGTGCATATTTGTTAGGAAAGACTGTGAAATTTTGGGTTTTAATTCATTTCATTTATTTACGCCCATGTCACTCTGTGGTATATGGGGAAATATACATGAATATTTGACAGAAACAGTTTTGTCGTGAAAATGTTATAATGTTATATGTAGTCTATCGTTGAATAGCATAGGAACGTTGCCATGAAAATCCTATACATTGCTGAAATAAATAGCTTTTCTACGTTTTTTCAGACATGAGCAGTGTGACTAACGTCACAGGACCTACGAAGTAAGGTTTCATATGATTCAAGTGTGTACCTTGACCTAAGATATGTTTTTGCCAGGTCACCTACACGTAGTTGTAGAACTCGTTGTCATTGGTCAGTTATGTCGTGAGGCAGGATGATTATGTCGTGGGACGAAATTGTTATGTCGTGGGACGAGATAATTATGTCGTGGCACGAGATAATTATCTGCAAAAAAAGAAATATATGTTGGATGTTCCCTCTACGGTTCCGTAGTGGGAAACAGACGCGCGAATGCGTGCATTACTAAGACTCAAGTTGCGAGCATCAACATACCTTGGGCGTCCAGCAATGGCATAATATTCATTAAGAGCTTTAAGATATCTTCTCAAATCATCAAGACTTCTGAATTCCGATGGCCTTTCTGGTGGCGCGAACATGTGGACTTGTGATGTCACTTCTATCACCATAAGTACGGCAACATGGACGGCTATTAATATTGTCTTTTGCATTTGGGTATTCTGTAAGAAAGCAAGAAAATATTATAAGTACAAATACTAATAGCCATTTTGCGAAATATAAAAAAAAACTGAACTGCTAATAATATTGTGTTGTTGGTATCTGCATCATCGCCATTACAAACCTATTTGATTTTTTTCAAATATCACTGCACAGTCCCTACACACGCAAGACGAACTGCACGGTATCACGCGTGGCATCATGGGTGTTTCTAGTTTTTTTTACGTTTCAAAGGCTGACTATTCAAATTCCAGCATCTGCTCATCTCCCGTGATGCAACACTCGATTTTTGTTTTGAATATGCGCCAACGCGATACATACCAATCTTACTGAGCAACTACGTCACATTATGTGTTATACTTGTATACGTCACATCATGTATTATACATGTAAGCAGGAAGGCGGTGGCCAATGCATTCTGGCTAGTCTAATCTAGGGTGGCAAACGCTTACATGATTTGCCTCTGATGCTGAGTATTGAACATGAATTTATCCACACCTGTCAACGCCTGTCAGCCGTTTTGTCACTACACTTGTTACCATCAAACTGACAAATGTATATTAACCCTATCTGACATGAGAGAGTTGGGATGTATCGCAAACCGCAACCTGAGCGGGGGGAAGGGGGGGAAGGGGGGGGGGTGTCGGAAGGTGTCCCCTCCGTTCCTATATATTTTCGTTATTCCTAAAGGCTAGGGCGCTGAAACCTACCACACAGTATCTTTGGTTCAAGCTCTACCCCGACCGAAATGTGAAAAATCCAAGATCCAAGTGACGCCATCTTCTTGGCAGCCATATTTCGGCAATTTTATGGGGGCGATTTTTCGAAATTTTTATTTTCCAATTTTTCTCAAAAACTATATCAAATAAAATAGGGAATAATTATCTTTGCTTAAATAAAACTTTCTAGTCCTCTTAGTCCAGAAAAATATAAAGAAATTGGTAGACTTTCTGAGATACAAATTGGCCGCCATTTTTAACTTACCAGTGGCGTCGGAAGATAGTTCTGACTGGGGGGGCACTATCCCAGCACTTTAGGCGAGGGTCCAGGGGAAGCTCCGGGGTTCTAGACGGCCGTAGGAGCGTTTTGAGCGATTTCCGAGAAATAAAACGCATATATTTTCTCAGATATTTCAACTGTTTTAATACTAGTTTGGTAAATCTGGGGGGGCACAAACATACTTGTGCCCCCCCCCTGGTTTTCATCTGGGGGGGGCACGTGCCCCCCCGGCCCCCCCCCGCTTCCGACGCCCCTGCTTACCCATGATCCTCTGCTCGGGGTGGGGGATGGGGGGGGGGCGGTACATGTATGAAAATAGGTCCAAAATGACTCCAATTTGATAAGCTTTAAAGTTACGAAGTTTCAGCTCCCTCGGTTCTGTCGTTCGCAGCAGCAGAAAAAAGTTCGCTAGCCCCCCACCCCCGCCAGGTAGAGTTAACAAAGTGCTGTATCTATCCAAATATGGCATCAAGCACATATTTATTGCTTATCTAAGAATTATGATTGTTTATTGACCATATATTATGTATATATAAAACATGCACTGCACATGGATCACATGTATTTCATGTCATGTTAGGCAAGTAAAATGCGAAAAATGGACCGAAAAGACTGAAAGCACGACTTTCTGAAGACACTTCGTGGCCGCCATTCTGACTTTTCTCACGATCCATTGTACATAGGATTATGCATTTTGGAGAAGAGATGGTGTTCTGATGTAACAGTTCTTGAACACTTACCGCATCTATTGGAATTAGATGTCATTTGTTAAAACACACAGAGTGTGGTAGAATGTATAATAGAGGCAACGACTCAAGAACTCATTTGAATCATCAAAAATGTCCAGAAAAACCCTCTCTGAGGATATGGGATTTACCTGGACTTGTTGCGATGTATATATACAGGCTTGATAAACAAGGGGCGGTAAATGTATCTTCAGTCCCAGTTTTTATCAACCACAAATCCCGGGGGGGTATTTTTTTTTTTTAATGTTTTTTTTTGCAATTGGGCTGAGCAATTACTCCTTACCGTCAAACAGGAACCGCGAATAAACGTAAAATGTTCTCATTTGAACTTGTTTGTCTGTTTGAACATATTTTGTTACATAATATGTAATGGGATCGGAGTACAAGTTCTTACAACTTAGTCACTCCTTTTTCTACAAATGAAATCTTGAATGGCAGCTGTAATTAACAATAATAATTTACAAGGAAAACTGTTACAACATGTGTCAATAAATAATGATTTAATATCTCTGCTGACAATTGGTATAGCATTTTAGAATTTTTTTTTATTTTTAAAGAACGTTCACAAAAAAGCCACTAAAACACTACATGTACACGCTTATAAAACTAAAGTGTTGAAACTGACTCGTAAAGTGTTGAAATAACCCTTTAAGTGTGTCCACAGGGACAGCACTTAAAGAGCAGTCCCCGTGGACACGGACACTTTAGTTTTAAGCGTGTATAGAGTCTGACTTTAGAATGGGTTTAAGATGCACCCATGGAAATATATTTGCGTACCACAACCTAAGATGTAATTCATGATAGACGTTACATGCTGGATACATATCCTACCGTAAACTGGATGAATTTGGACAAAAGACAAAGAAAAGTACAAAAGCTCCCTTTTTCACATTTTTCATGAAGGAGATCATGTTTTTTCTTCTATTATTAGCTTTTCTCATAGTTAGGTTATCAAACGACACCAGAATAATCACCGTATAGCCACCGGAGATTCTTTTGTAAAATTTTGAAAACTCGGTACACCTTTTTTCGTTCATTTCAATTTTTGCAAAACGTCTACTGGTCAAAACCCCTGGTCATATGTTGACGGATATTTTCCGAAATTTGTACGAAATCGTGAAACCACTTCCAAAATCAAAGCTGATTATAGCATTTCATGATACCATGAGTTCTCTCCCTTTGGACAATTTTTTTCGATTTTTCTCCAAGGTCAGTGAAAAATGGCTCTAGTGGGTTTATTTAACGCCCAGGTGTCCGAATACTTCTCATAGAAGGCATGCTTTCGCCCGACGTCGCATAAATAGTGCTTGTCCGAATTGACCTCAACACGTACGGTTAATTCGGACGAGTTTTTGACTTTATTAGCTTAGTTAATACTTATCCGATAGGGTCTAATTTTATGCTAATTCGTCATTGAACATCTATGCCAGATATAATCACACTCTGTAGAAAATGGAAATATGTGGACGAGAAAAACCTCCAAAACCGTCCGAATAATTAAAACAGAGCTTCCACTACCTTTATTTATTGAACATTTCTTATTAAACTTTAATTCAAATTATATCATAATTCTGTACCTTGAACTTATCAAATTTCCTTTCATAACTTCACTTTTAAGATTTTCTCTTCAGCTAACAATTATACTAACCCATATATCGGAGAACTGGTGCGTCTTTTGTTAATTGCAATTAACCCGCTGGCAAAAGAGTAATGCTATAGACCACCAAGAGGACAAACCTGCGTGAAGTCTGATTGTTGAACGGATATGTGGATCGCACACATATTTTAATACTGTTCTTATTTAATAGCTTCTTTTATATTCTTACCTATATGTTTGGTCAAACTTGTATTTCTAGTTCTATGTCTTGTTTTTGTGTCCATCTGCCATGTTGGTTCATTGTCGTATCTTCGTATAAATTTGAACGTTCTGTCATTATGTTTAGTTTTTTCGATAACCAAACCCGGTACAGACACTTTTTTGATTGTTTTGGATTCCCAAACTTACTATATCTGGAAAACCGATTGTCCTCTATATTTTATGTTTGACTGCTTATTAGTGGATAAACGCCTTTATATCTGGATTTAGATTGGAGACTACGCGTTACGTTTATATCATATCAACCCATGTTACAGCTTGATGGAGTTAACCCGTTGGAGTTACATTTTAGCTGACCCCCCTCGTTCCCGTGTACCTGCATCTACCGCAGCTAGGTCACCCCATCATTCGACAATGATCTTTTCTTGGTAGTAAAATAATTCGACAGTTTCTTTAAGCAGCTAAGATTCTTTTTGAACTGGTCTATCGATTCCACATTTCTATCTTGTAATTACAGCTCACTAAAATACTGAACCAAAACGACCTACCTGTATTTCCTTTGTGAAAGAGTTTCCCTGTGATGTGTCGTCCTATTTCGAATGAATCTTTACGTTATCGCTTATCGCGATGTCTCCAGGTGAATCTGCCCTTTATATGGCCAGCCTTCCGCGGGGGAGGCCAGATGTACCCGACACTATAATTAGTTCACTGCCTGCGAAAATAACCTAATTATGATCAGCTATTATTATAGATGTGAAGTGTCTAATTCTTATTGTAGCAGACCTAGTGTTTATCCTTGTGTCCTTCGCTGTTACATAACGGAACATAATTGGAAACTTACCACCAGAGACCGTGGAACACAATGACGCACATCGCGCACGGTGACAACATGTCAGCTGCATCTGACTGACCAAGTCAAATGGGCGTTTCGGAATATTAAATATGCGGTTGCAGCCAGGAATAATACGTTATTTTATGCTATTCCGGCCGTCAAAAACCAAATAATTAGGCCTACCCCTCATATTAAGCTAACTGGTAAACACAGATGTTTTTGAAAGAGTCTGACTGCGAGATTCGAATTGCAAGTATTAGTGAAAATATATTATTATTAATCAAACAATTATTTGAATGGACCACGGCAACAACCCCAGTTTGCTTAGTTTGTTGTTGTCTAAAAGTGAAGAGTCCAAAACAAGCCCAGGTGTCAGTGAATATGAGCATGTCATGTATTTATTCCTTATACATGTATCATATGAATATGTATCTACATGTAAATGTAGCTTTTCTGATATACGTCTATTATATCTAGCATATTTCTGTGTGCAACATACCGTATAAATTATTTTATAATAAACAATATTATCACCGCATGTCAGGCCATATAGCAGTAATTACCTGTGTATATGAATGTACTTATAGTATTGATGTCGGGTTTACTTTAACCCTATGTGGCCTGGGTTTTTTGGGACCTGTCCTGGCCTGGGAAGGGGCCTATTTGCCCCCCCCCCCCTCCCTATGACTGCTTCAATGACGTCACAGTGATGTCAGTTTAGTCCGGGAGCCAAACCCCAGTTTGAGCCTTGACGTGGAAATGGAGTCCACCTAACGTTTTTCGATGGATTATATATCTCCTGTGTGTGCAGATTCAGAATCCGAACGATGCCAGCCTGGCAACCTTGGGGAAATCAAAATATCCAAGATGGCCGCCAGCACATTCAACATGACCGCTGTATATCGCTTAGATTGATCGCTATCTGGAATTGAGCTATATATTTTTGGTCTACGAGTGCTCAAGAAATGCTGTATAGATTTATAAGTACTTCATACCACTTATAATCCTACCTCCAGCTTACCTCAATAGTAGTGGGGTGGAACTGACGTCATTCTGCGCATGCGCAGTAGAAAAGGGGTATTTTAATGGACGTTTTGGGGCCGAGACGGACCCATATTGGGCGTACTGGGCTGTGGTAGGTGTCATCGTGAAGCCCTCGTGGAGGAGCGTCCGACTGGGCTAATGTGTCATGCGTTTTCAACATTCTGCGCATGCGCAGACAGGGAATGCTGAAAAAATGGGCAATGGGAGGAAGGTTTTGGGGTCGAGGTGGACCAGTAGTGGTCCGATTGGGCCGTATTAGGTATCAGTTTGAAGCATTCGTGGAGACGCATTCAATTGGATGGGTTGTAAGGTGGAACTGACGTCATTCTGCGCATGCGCAGAAAAAAGATTATTTGAATAGACGTTTTGGGGTCGCGACGGACCAATAGTGCAGCGATTGGGCCATAAGAGGTGTCATCGTGAAGCTCTCCTGGGGGAACCATCCGCCCGGGTTACTGTATCGTCCGGTTTCATTCTGCGCATGCGTAGTCTGGCCGTAGTATGGAAAGCAGGCATTTTGGGGTTCGTGGGGGGTCTGTTGTATGATTGTGGGACCATCCCTAGTATTAATAGGCCGCGTAGGGTGTCAGCTTGAAGCTCTCGTGGTGTAGACCACCACTCGAGGGATGTTCACGTCATATGTGACGTCATTGGTGACGTCATCAGTAAGAGTGATAGCGAGAGCGGCCATTCCGGTGGGTGTGAAGGTAGGTGTTTGGGGTGGAGGAGGACCATCCGTGGTCCAAATGGCCAGTAACGCGTGCCTAACGCCCGGTGGTGGTGGTGGTAGTGTCTGTACATATAGGGATTTACACGTTACACGTGTCCCTCATCAGTTCGGGATGACGAATGGTATGGTTTTTGTTAGAATTACAACACATATAAGGGAAGTGGGAAGAGGTGCCGACATACTGACTGCGTCATATGACTTCACAGAATAGTCTTCTGGTAAACCTATTCTAAAGCACATACCACGAATCTAACGATTTAAGATATGTGTTGTATCTCAGGTACGCTTTCATTGTACCTGTTCATGTGGCAAGTTGAATGATATGACCACACGGCCCCTAGCACCGGCATAAGCGGTATTAGATACAAATCTAGAGAGCTATGATGGAAATGCTCTGACAACTCGTATATTGGTAATTGGTGAGCTGTATCGTCGTCAGATGAAAATGACGGCATTTAACGCAAAAGATTAGGCGGCAAGGCCCGATGTCGACCAAGCATCAACTTCATGGTGGAGCGTGCATTGTGATTGCGCGCGCGCGTGTGTGTGTGTGTGTATGTGTGTGTGCGTGTGTGCGTGTGTGCGTTTGTGAAAGGTGTCAAATGGGGACATTGACATGAATACACACCTTTCAAATGGGGACCCCCTCCAAACGGGGACGTCCCCGTTTGACTTAAGGCTTGAAACGTGCAGCCAAACCTGTTTTTGGAACTCTCTAGTGAAATGAGGTAAATACGGTATACGTCCACATTTAGGCAGCAAAATTCAAGCGCGAGGTGCATGCGTGTGTTTCCCGCTTCGTGGAGAAAAAATCTGCTCAATACACACAGGTCCCCGTTTGCGCATGAATTAGTTAGTCACGTGACAACGAACGAAGAGAGATAAAACGAGACTGAAGAAAGAACAACACACGATTCGACTGCGGGCAATATTGTACGGAACGTAAGTTGAATTTTCTGATTTACTTTGAAACACTTGTTTGATGGACATAAACCGAAAACGAAACAATAGGCGTACCGTACCTAGTCAGATATTTTGTTTGTCCCCATGTTCCTGCAAATCAGAAGAAAATGCCAGAAGACAACAACAACAACAACAACAATCTTCCTTGAGGAATAATTTATTACTCAGTTGTTGATACTTCAACGTTGTCATTCGATAAAGTGGTAGACGGAAAACAACAACGACAACTAGACATTGTGGGTACAATGTCACGGTCTTTCCATGACGTCCCCCAAAGGTATTATTTCGCTGTATCGTGATGTGGCATATACTACACATTTTCCGAAAAGTTTAATTTGTCAAGATTGCGAGAGCCTTAGATCGAGTGTGAACTTTCATCGTTATGTGCCGTTATCCAAACAATTGCTAAAAGATAAACTATTGAAAGTCTATGGTTTTCTGTATGAGTCCGCTCTATCTGGGCACTGAATATATGTCGCTCAATACTTATTTCGTGGTGTACATCAACATACTTCAAACAGCATGCTAATTGGGGGCGGAAATTGTATCCTGCCTGCAACAATGCGAATGCATTCTTACTGTCAATTCCAAACACATATATATATATATATTTCCTCAATCAAAATTGATGACCTGCACCAGAAACTTCAGCATAGTATCCACAAATCAGGGGAAACAACAACGAGATGCAGTTGCAGAGATGCCCGTTCAATTACGTATTGTGGCGCGCGATTTTAATCGACTGGGTATTGTTCTTAAATTAGTAAAGAAATCCCTACCTTCTTTGGACAGTCCATTCATACTTCATCTGGGAACATTCCACGTAAACGGCGGCATCGAATATTCCCTCGTTTTAGGGTCTTTAATCCTAGACACGTAAATGCCATCCCTGCCGAGTTTGCTTAGAAAACAGCTAAAATGCCATCTCTGCCGAGCTTGCTTAGAAAACAGCTAAGTTCCTACGCTCGCCGTGAACGGAATACTCCCGCGTATTTGAAGACAGACGCGCGCACTTCCGGTGAAGCAAATTTTTCACCTTGTTTGTTTCCGAATACCAGTATCGCTAAGTCCCTATTTGGTTGGTTTTAAACATTTGTCCCCACTTGGATAGTCTACACTTGACGGAAGTGCGTCCCCATTTTAGCAGCATCTTTCACGCCTGTGTAAAATGTGTGCGTCCCCACTTTGACTAGCTTGAACACTTTTGGCAAATTTCAGAATTTGATGGATCCAAAGGTCCAGTGGGCGTCTCTATGATTGCCTTTATTGGAATCTGAGGTTCATTTCTCTCTTGGTGCCTTATTAACAAAGTCCCCATTTAGGGGGGTTGTGACAGGCGTCCCCGGTTGACATCTTTCACATGTATGTGTGTGTGCGTGTGTGCGTGTGTGTGTTAGTGTGTGTGCACTGTGTATGAACATTGAGCTTAGTTACCCGTCTCTCTTTTGGAAGACATGGAGGCTCTGAAAAGAGCCGTTCTTTTCTGTCGCTGTAAGACAGAACTGTCATTGCCACAGCATCAGGGCCAATAGGACACAGACCATTGCGAGGCTAACGAGGCGTCGCTGGTTCCAGCGTGAGCGCTCGTGGTCCATAGCCCGAGCATCAAGAATGGCTGTCATAGTCCAGTAGTGAAGGGTGATAGCACACCTCTCTATCGAGTCGACCCTGTCGAGGACCGCTTCTGTGAACTCTTCCAGGATCTGGCATCGCCCCTTGTTGTCGTCGCCATCTCCAAACATGGACCGAACCACTGCTCGGTAACCCGTGAGTGAATTAATCACGATCGCATGCTTTAAAATGCGAGTCGCATAGACATGGGTCTCCGTCATGACTTTGCAACAGTAGGAATGAGGGTGTGGGGTCCAGAGGGACGTGCTTTATAGACGATGTCACACATGAGCTGGTCGAGAATTGTGGGAAAAGGGCTCTTGGGTGAACTTAGCGCTCTAGCATAACGCATTGACGCCATGGTGTAAACAGATGAGAGAACAACAACAACAATAACGATGACAGGTCAATCATTTATTATCCCCACCAGCACATCGTACCCACGCTGGGGGAGCCGTGGTGGGTATGTTTACAATTTTTGTAAGCTCTTGTCCAATCAGAAACCGTCGTTTGAGAAATTTCAATCTTCGGTCAGGGTCGCTTTTGGCCTAAGCCTCGTCGAGCAGTCCAGGATACCGTTGAGGCAGCATGTTCTGAAACAGTTGTTTGCGCATTCTGCTTATTTTCCATGGCTTTGGTGGCTGGTAACCCTATATCCTCTTCCAAGTGACGCTTTATGCTAGAGCGTTAAGATCACCCAAGAGCTTAGTATTCATGATGGACCTGTGCGTGGGTCGCCTTTCATTTCAAGCGGCAGCAGGCTATACCCTTCATAGATGCCCATTGCAGTTTTCCTGATGTTAGGGTGCATTTGGATGTACGCATGAATGGGTTGAGAGCTTGGAGCTTTCGGAGCTGTTGGAGCTCGGACCTCTTGCGTTAAGACGGGCGTTGAGCATGTTTCAATTTCGGAGCTCCGAGCGGCGCTCTCGGAGCTCGGAGCTTTTGGAGTCTGAGCTCGGAGCTCTTGGAGCACGGAGCTCGAAAGTGACGTCATCGTACGCGCGCGCACACACCTGTGGTGCACCAGCATCCTGGTGTACCCTGTGCTCTACGAACATTGGGAAATATCTCATATATATCAGCATTTTGAAAGCCATGGGTGATTGAGGTAACCAATAAATTCAACGCTTTATATTTCAAAGGGACGGGCATATTTCAAAGGGTCAAAGGCAGCCATCTTGAATAATTTTTCCTTTTATTCTTGTTTGTTTTCGCTAAATTGCCGTGTGACGTATGTACTGATTGAATTTATCCCAAATTTATAGTCAAATATATCACAATCAGTGATCGAGATCATCCATGCGACAATTCATCACGACATAACAACCAGGAAATGCCTCATGGCGGCCATCTTGGATATTTCGATTTCCCCAAGGATGCCAAGGTGGCATCAACCGGTTTCGGATATAGAAACCATCAAAAAACATTAGGTGGACTGTATTTCCAGGTTTTTCGGCCTGCTCCCGGACTATGTCTATCCGCAACAATGATTGGAGCATTGATAAAACATTGACAGAACAATGTAGTTCTGGCGAATCTTGGCGGTTCTTCAGTATTTTTTTTTTCAGAGGTTCCTTCTTGGAGCTAATTGGAATTATCATATCGTACCATTTCAGATGGCCTATCATTAATCTATCGAAATTCATGGGAACGTCAAGCGAGGCGGCTTTAAAACCCGTTCGCGACCACATTTCATGTTCCTTGGTGTGGTGCCTTTCTGCCTCGAATGCACAGTGACTTGGGTGGCAGAGGGTGTCTTCGTCGATGTTGTTGCTGTGATTATATAAACTTTTTTTTTCAAGAATATAATTATTTCCCACCTTTTCATACACCACAATGACAGAGGATGTCATAAGAATGCTTTCTATACGCCCTACATCGATCTACATACCCCTCCTCTACTAGATCTCCATCTGTAATATCAACATTGATCAGGTGCGGTAACTCCAATGTTAAAGCCGTATACCGATTTTCGCCACGAATCCCGGTACACGAGAGAATTCGGGTGTCTGCAGACAATCAACAGTAAATGGATGAGCAGACGTGAACTATGGTGAAAACTCAACGGCCGTGGAGAATGCCATGAGATAAGTTCTCCTGCATTCGAAGCCGTTCGACCTCGATTTCAAAAACCGAAATATGATTGATCAAAATGTGTTTAACTCCTGGTTTATTACTGTATATTTTAGGCATTTTTAGGGAAGATTTTCGTTGTAGCAGAAATATCACACCTCAAATCAAAACCATTTTTGTTTCTTTCACATAATCGAACTTCCTAATAAATTGTGTGAAATAACAAAGGTAGAAATTAATATAAAAAAAAGTAAACTGGTAAAACAAAATGCATGTCCCCTATGAGCCACCGTATCATATTTTTGTACAAAATGAAAATCTTCCATATAAATGCCTCAAAAATATCAAAATAGGCCGGGAAGCACATTTTAATCGATCATAAATATATGTTTATACAAGTGAAGAAAACAATGTTTTCGAGGCTGATATTTCAGTATGTATACTGACAGAAAAATATCACTTGGCACGTTTTGGATACAAAAAAGAAAGGGAGTGAGTGAGTGAGTAGTAGAGTTTAACGTCGTTTTCAATCTTGTTTCAGTCGTATCACGACGGTGCCTACATGTGCCAGAACACGAGGATGCTCACAGTTCCTATTACCCCGGACACTGGTCAGCTCAGCCAGTACAGCCACCGGTCACCCATCCAAGTATTGACCGAGCTTAACTTTGGTGATCTGACGAGAACCGGTGTGTCCAACGCTATAAGCCGTACCTCGAAAAAAAGAAAGGCTTCATCACTCTCACAAACAAGGGAATATTTCGTAGGTGAGCATCACATATCCGGTATGACTGAGCAACCTGTAACCATCTCGGTCATCTATACGCGGTAAGACTGACCCTGGGATCGTGTGTATCCACGTTCAGCCTACTTTCGGCAACTGCCAGAGGGAATGTCCATAAATCAATACCACGTGACTTTGTCAGCCAATCAGCTAAAGTCTACCGACGTAACCCCAACGTAACTCGCCATTTTCGAGTCATGTGATGAACTACTTGTTCAAAATTTCAGATCCACCACACCTCTTGTATAATACGAAAGTTATTCATACCTATAATATTGCGTAAGCCCAGGCAATATCTATTTCAGAAGAGGTATGAAAGCCTGTAATTTATCAGATTTAACGAGTCTGTTCTCCGCCGGATGAAGGCCGAACAGAATCCGGTAATATACCGGATGTCGCTCCGCGATAATGGAGACACACGATTCGCAAGCCATCTTATGGATGGTGAAGTGTACGCAACTGATGACTGAGAAGTAAATGCCGATACCTATTGTCTTCCAAGTGTGACTTCCATGTGTATGGAACACACTTAACTGTTATAGACTGGTCATCAACTGGGAATGTTTCTCTAATTCAAATAGCCATACCTCTTTGTTGGAAAACTGGATACATGACAAGATTCATCAACATTCCTGTAGCCTATAAAACGTGAATTGAGAATGGAACCTTATCACAAATCAATCTGCATGGGCCAACCTAGCAACATGCAAAGTGTGGGAGAGGTCTCGGAAGCCTCAGCGGTGTGAAGTGGGTTTGCTATTGGATATTGGACATTGGACATTCGGATCTCACAGGTTCGGTTTACAAAGGTTAAATATTCAAAAATATTCGTTGGATATTCGCTGGATATTCATTGGATATTCGTTGGATATTCGATGGATATTCGTTTGATATTGGATATTCAATGGATATTCGACATATGAAATGCCGATTCGTCTCACATCATGTAGAGAGGTATAATTAATGGACTTTTCGTCTAAACTAAGCTGCGCGCCGCTCTGATTTTACTCTGATCTGAAAGACCATGTACATAGCTACACCATACTCTTAAGTTTAGAGCGGCGTGCGGCTTTGTTTTTTTTAATATACTATTTCGAAAGAGTAAAAAATATGAAAAAAATATATGTGTGATATGCACATATAATTTTGTACATATTTTACAAAGTAAGGGAAGTTATTGTGAGGATGTCGGCATCAGTGTCAGTGTACCATCCCTGGAAATGATAAGGTTTTTTGGTTATATATTTTTTTTGAAGAAATTTTTTAAAAAAACTTTAAAAATAAATAAAATCACTAAAAAACAATGTGGGAGGTTGGTATTCCACTGTGAGGTCAGTGATGGCACTACCCTAGGGGTACTTCCATGTTAAAATTTAATGATCAGGTTTTTTGTTTATGGTTCACATGTTCACCTGTACATAGAAAGTTTGCCGCAGTTGTCAGCTATCAGTGGATGATTATAAAACTTGGTATATATGTTTCTTATGATCATAGGATGTACCTGTGCTATTGATGAGATGAAATATAAATTTTTGTCCAAATTATGAAAAATGATAAGATTTGGTGTTCTACTAAAGTGTTCATAGAAAGTTTGCTGTAGTTTATTGATAATACTTGTATAGTGTATCTTGACTCCAATAATTTATTCACAATCCTTTTATCCTTTTATATAATTCTCATGTCATCACTTACTAGTCTTCCTCCGTACATTTCAATATATTATATCCTGAAAAGGTTTTAACAATGCAAGCTGCATTCCTATTATCCAGATATGAAATTCAAACAAGCAAATTGGTAACACATGTAGATTCAGGGAGCGGCTTTGTTGACTGGCCTTTTTCCTATATCTAGCTGGCCTTAGCTGGTCCTCTCCCAGTGTAGATCATAACACCTTACCTAATCCTTAGATGCCTAACCTGATGGAACTACTTCTTAACTGGACTCCTGTGGATTTCATGGCTTTTTAAACAAACATTGAACTCTCTCCATGGGACAAATCGAGCACAGGCCAGATCCACGAATTGACAGAAGGTAAAAAGTTATATTCTGTATTAGACTCATATGTGTGAACTTAATACTACTAACTCTGAGCTTCTCCACGCAGTTTAGTTCACGAGGTTTCGACTCTCTTGTCGGGGCCTTTATCAAGTGAACATAAAAGAATTTGAAATTTATATTATACAAATGCGAAATAAATTGATACTTTAAAGTTCAATTGAATTTGTTGGTGTTACTGTCCCTATGACTGTATAGGGTGCAGTCCACAGTGACCCCTCGTTGCTAGACATAGACCCTTGGTCTCGTACTTGCCAAACTCTCCAGAAAACCCCTCTATATCTTCTTGAAGGGAATTCTCATGTCATTACGTCAATACACTAGCCAGTTATACAGTTTTAACCCGTGACCTATTTGCATTCCTCGGAATGTACGTCATATTTTCTGGAAAGACCAAAAATAGGCCATGTTTCATTCATTTTCTGATTTTGATTTGAGCTATGACTGAGTATACTGTTCGTCTTGGACGATCAATCAGATTATTCTCTACCACCTTCGGATGGTATATGTACAGTTATCTTCCAGCCTTGATGGCCTGCCACCTTCTCTGTCATAGTTGCGCACCCCATGACTGTCCATTTCCCATATTCCACTTGCACATGCGTTCTTATTCATACAAATTGCTTCATGGGAATTGCTCTATACCAAATTATCCTTTGGTATCATGGAGTTAGTGAAACACATTGCAACACGGACAGAAATGTCAATCATGGGAACAGTCCATATTTAGGCATAGCCCAGCATAGTTTGGGTATCCATTTGCCACTAACTACTATTTAAAAAAAACATGTTAAGAGCATATTTTAGCATATCCAATTGTGAACTTACACGATACCAACTATCTTACGAGATTCCGTGATGGCCTTTTCCTGTTGGTCGATTTTGGGCACGGGCCATAAAAACAAGAGTTTTGTGGGGTGTGGAAGGTGGTATTACGGTGAAGTGTCGAAATATGGGGTCCCTATATATAACCCCATGCTGTATATAAAAATACACCAAGTCTGAAACGCACTTTGGGTGAAACGAGAAATAAACGGTTTACCTCTAAACAAAATACATCGACATACTTTACAATTGTCACTGTATATTCCGTCGTCAAATTAGTAAATTTGTGCAATTTCATACCTTTGCCGGGCGATTCAAAATCCAACCTGACTGTCCATTCAACCCGACACAGCGAGATAATGGCTCTTTTCTTTCTCAATTCTGATTGGTCAGTCGCGACACGCCTCCGGCAAGAGAAGTCACACACTGATCAGCTGACAAATCAGAATTGAGTTGGAAGCGGACAATCATCTCGCTGTGCCGGGTTGAATGAACAGTCAGGTTGGATTTTGAATCGCCTGTCAAAGGTATAAAATTGCACAAATTTACTAATATGACGACGGGAATATATAGAGTGACAATTGTGGAATATGTCGATGTATTTTGTTTGGAGGTAAACGGTTTATTTCTCTTTTCACCCAAAGTGCGTTTCAGACCTTGGTGTATTTTTATATAAAGCTTCGGGTTATATACAGAGAATCCATATTTCGACACTTCACCGAAATACCACCGCCCGCACCCCGTAAAACTCTTTTTTTGATGCCTGGGCCAGAATCGACGAACAGGAAAAGGCTATCACGGAATCTCGTAAGATAGTTGGTATCGTGTAAGTTCACAATTGGATATGCTAAAATATGCGATTAACATGTTTTATTTTTAAATAGTACTTAGTGGCAAATGGATACCCAAGCTATGCTGGGCTATGCCTAAATATGGCTTGTTCCCATTATTGACATTTTTGTCCGTGTTTATTTCTCGTTTCACCCAAAGTGCGTTTCAGATCTTGGTGTATTTCTATATAAAGCATGGGGTTATATACAGAGACCCCATATTTCGACAATTTACCGAAATACCACCGCCCCCCCCCCCCCCCGCCAAAAAGAAAACTCTTGTTTTGAGGCCCCGAGATTTTGGGGCAGTTAGCCAGCAGCTGACAAACTTAGGCCACCAGTCTATGATCATTTTGTTCAGTTGTACAAACCTAGCATTGTACAATATGAAACGGGTTATGAACCTAAATATACATCACTAGGAGGTGACGGATAAATGGGAATCATGGGACCAAATGATTTGGGGATATATTTGTATGACATTTGGACTGGTCACTTGGATTGAATTATTGTAAAAAAAATTGGCTGACCGTTCTGTTTTTTATGAAAACGAGTATAATCTATCAAAAACTAATTATTTCAACGCCCATTCCTTATCGTTCACCAAACGCTATATGAACGATTTTTTCGCTGTGGGTAATCGCTATATTAATCACGCGCTGAAGTATATAAGTTCACCTTCCCTGGATTTGAAACAAACAAAGATAGCCCTAAACGGAACATCACATTTAAACCTATGTCTCTCAAAAATGAAGCGGGATTTTCTCTCTCGTCGACTTTACAATAAGAGACATCGTACACTATACCTTCATGGACAGTAATATTCCAGAGAGACCAGCCTAGGTCGTATACATATCTCATCTAGTAGCATTTGCAACATCCTGTGTAAAATGGGACGATTGGATCAACATCACAAGACATTAATGTATACCAGCAAACGCCTCCACTCCAAGTTTCTCGTATGGCGATGCATATCGTGCGCTGATACCAACATACGAGGGTAGCGTGCAAGATCTTTGGCGTTAGTTTTCGGAACTTGCATCTAATTTCGCTTAACTTAGGCATAGGGGCCGTATGAAACCAATGTACCAAAATATTTTTTATCCATATGAAAAGGCCCAATCAAAGCGTGATTGAGATACATCAATCTCTAGATGGCGACAATTACAACGAAATTCATATAGATTGAGAATGATTAACAATAATGTAGATTTGATATTTACAACATCATCTTTCTGGCATCATTCAAACATGATGACTGCTTCTCTTGTGCAGAAAACTAGTATATATTTATGCACGGGTGTTTTTTTTATTTGTTACTAATGCGGTTATAGGACTTAGGTTTTCAGATTATGGACGCAGAAATTCT
>JAVTVY010055366.1:0-32065 GCA_036873755.1 Hanleya hanleyi
AGTTACTTGATTCGTAAATTTGTCGCTCAAGCCAGTGCTAGTAACCCAAGATTTTCGCACTAGTGTCCATACTAGTCGCCACACTAGCGCCCGCACTAAATAATAATAGTATGAGTCACAGACAGTCAGAACATAACATCTCAGAAGACCTCGTCAATCTTGGGATGTAGTCGGGTATAATGTTCTAATAATTTGAGTTCATATGATTTCAGATTACGCCATTCTGTTTTCCAACCAAAATGTTACTTCCTACACTCTTCCCATGTTCCTTGTTGTGAGTTATAAGTTAGTGATCTTGTTTCCGTTTTTAATCTCTGCTCCATCTATGTATTGATTTCAATGCTTGCACTTCATGCAAATCATAACGCCAGAATGTGAGCGATGTGTGCTTCTCGAATGAAAAGCTATGTTAAAAATCGATATTGTTCGCAGTCCCTTTTCCCCGTGATGTAAACATAAACTTAATATTCCTACTGGAATATTTTCATCTCCCTCCGAGATTCATTGGCACTTCGATGACGTTGAAATCGTCAATTTTAGACGGATGCAAAGTCATTGTTGACACATTTTTTCATGGATCCACCTAGAATAATTTGCTCTCAGGCTGTTATTCTAGTGCAACGTGTTACATGGTCTTGCCACCAATGTGATGAGAAGTGATGAGCAAGCTAATAAAATACTGTCGGACACTGTTTAATCCACTCCACGTCCTAATAAGAAAACGAGGGTTTCGGAAAAACACGTTTCAAAAGCAATGCAAATTTGCTAACTTCACCCGGAAGAGCAGACAGCGGATATGGCTAATGTATATCTTACCTGATATTATTCAAATTATTCTGGTTAAAAGTTCAGCGATTCACGTTTCCCACTGACGGGATCGATCAACCGTTAAGTAACCGTTATTGGAGCCCGGAAAGGTTTGCAAACCAATGAAACTATTCACTTGAAACTAATTAATTGTAGAAAATATATTGTATGTTATCATACTAGCCAGACCTGTCATTTGGTGTTATATAATGTATCGATGTTATAGATAAATGTACTACATGTACTTAATGAAAGCGCTATAAACGATGGGTTCAGTACGCGGCTATTGAAGCTTCTTTATTTTAAATGATAGATCGAAAGATAGCTAATTTATTTCTAATCAAAGCGCTCTTTGGGGCATAAGAATGAAAACTGTACAATTACTATTCATACAGGCAATTTTAATCTCCATTCCATACTATCCCAATCCCCCCCCCCCCCACCTCATACAAATGTATCTCAGTTAAAAATCAGAGTCAATACTCATCCGCCCCTCCCCCCCATCTCAGACCCCCTAATCAAATAATCAATTGATGTAATTCAATTATTAGAACGGAAATTATTCCAATATTCATTGTTAATATAGACATGAAATCTTTCAAAATCTTTGATATCGAGAATATAGTTGATACTATGAGAGCAGATTTCATTATCATCAAAGGGAGAGGAACAGAGTAATTCCCATACAATTCAATCACGTTCTTCTAAAAACCTTCTTTATGAGACCAATAATGTTGACGGCTGGAAATTTGGAGATGAAACACAATTATAAATACGTTGGAGACAAATCCGAAGTGGATGAATTGTATATCTCATGGAGTAACAATGAAAATAAAGAATACACATAAACAATGGCCCAGGAGGGTTGTAACACAAGTGTCAGGTTAGGTGACAGAAAAGAGAGGAATCCATATATTTAATAATTTAAATCTGGGTTAATCTATTATCCCCCCAGCAAAATGTTCTTGGATGTGCTATTTGCACGGAGGAAACCGCGCGGAGTTGGTTGTTTTCATCGACAATCGCGTGCAAGATTTATGAAGCACGGAGATTCCAGTGATTCGGAACATCAGTCGTGTATATCACCCAACGACAACAGGTGTTTGATGACGGTTGTTAGATATTTCAATACTGTTATTGAGTACGATCCTACTTATTACCAATAGAGGGGGATTTTTTTCTGCTGCATTCTGCAACTAAAATCAGCTGGACTCAGCTCTGTAATCCACTGTAGGTCACAAACCACTGAAAAATAGCCTTACTGGATATGTGATAAATCGGATGCGCACATCGTGACGAAACTATAGTCCTTAATATTCGCCGCCACAAATGACACACCACGCGATTTTGGCGAGCTACGGCTGCCAGAAATTAGGTCATTCCGCCCGAAACAATCACAGAGAATATGTGAGGTCGACAATAAAACTGGCCCCGAGTTTTCCGTTTTAGGATTTTAAAAACTTGTTTGGAAATTATTTAGTTTCGAACATTAATTAATTCTTTACATTACAGCAAATGGTACCAGGATCGCAGTTGGTCCATAGCTTCTGCTATGCCTGTAAAAAGTAATTCTCCGACGCCTAAGGCTTGACTTATGTGTCGGAGAAACCGGAGTTCGTTCCAGATCAAACATTTTTCTTTCTTGTTTTCTTTCTGAAAGGTTCCGTCTCATCCGATACAGCTTCCGTGTACATTTTGTGTTACATCCTGACTACATACCGCTTCAGTAACAATTGTTTCTGAATGTTTTGTCAGGGTTCTGCCAATGTATCTTCCAATCAGTTCTTGGCAGGGCACGTTTTGCCTGGAGTAAGTTTCACTGTTATTTTCTTCAAAATAAAGCGTTCTACATAACATGGTGTGGATTAGACCCTCGGGAATAGAGGACAGCTTCAAAAAACAACGAATGTCCATACATTTCGAACAATGAAACACTGAAAATGATGCTCTCAGTCTGTCTCTTTGCAATTTTCATTCGACCAATTTCTTGGGTTTGGCTTCATCCGCGTTTGCTGAAATTAAAGTAAAGCAAACCTGGAGGATCGTCAGACTTGTTATCAATTCAATAATTTTAAATTTTCAAGTGAAAGAATACACATTTCGGGGCATATGCTTGACTTAGGGAGGATTAATGTTTTTATTTTAGCGGGGATCCTTTTCTAGGAATTTTGCAGTTTTTTCCTTGAAGGATTACATACCTTATTTTTAAGTTTGACCCTATTTATCAGCAATTGTATTCCAAAACTTATTACATAAAGCTTATGCTGAAAGAATGCAAAATAAGAGAAATATTAAATATTTTGTTGCTCGCCACGGCGTGCACTGGGCGCCGCCATTGCACCACTGCGTGACGTTTCTAGATGAGCGGAAGTCAGTGTATACTCATCTAAAAACGCCACAACGTCATGGAGATTTAAGGTTGGTCGTGTTGGTCATGCCGATAATTCGCACGAGAAGGAACCCAGTAAATCCACTGAGGTTAAAGTTGATTTTAGTAGCTCAAGTGTAATCATGAAAATGTTTACGAATTGAGAAGCATCGTCGTTCGAATCAAATCACTGGACAATTGCAGAGGAAACTATTTTAATTTACCGCTCAACTTCAAATTTTGCCCAAATTGAATCGGGCAAGTCTTAGTTCAACAACTTGCTGAAGAAATTCTTCAGTTGGCGGATATAACCTAACACACTTACCTTTTAGGAATTACCCCCTTGGTATTTACCGCGCCAGTTCTTCCCTCGAATTAAACTCGGACCCAGAGTAAATCAAATGCCCATAGATAGAACGTCCCTGGATCCAGTGTTAGCCGTGACGTGGTCCTGAATGCTGACGTCATGTGGTGAGTGATAAGGATCTGAAATTACTCCTGATGAAAGGACCTAAATATAGAGAGCCAAGAAGAGTAAATCTGAAAGCCGACCAGAAGATAGTCCTGTCTGCATTAGAACAGTACGTTATTGATTGGTCTAAACGAGAAAAAGTTGAACCTACAGTACTCGCTGATTGGCTGGACCTCACCAACAGCAAGGTCGTTGAAACAATCCGCCATATTGACAGAAGTACTCTTCCCCAAGCAACAAGTACTGAGAAACCTCAATTCGCAAAAAGTTCTAGCAAATCTCCAGAGTAAATTCGTCATAGTCCCTGCAGACAAAGCTCCGAATAATATAATATTCATATGTAAATATTATTATTACCAGGTGCTGGTTAAAGAATTGAGTGTAGACATATCTTCATCAAATACGTCTACTTACTCCCAAACTGCATTTACTCTGGAAGATTTATTTAACAATCACAAAAAGTTTCTCAGGGAAAGAGGTATTTGTCTTCCAACCAATCATAACGACATACCAAAAATATACTGGACTCCCAAAATGCATAAATCACCATACAAAGCTAGATTCATAGCTGGTTCTAGAAGCTGCACCACCAAGCTTCTTTCAACCCTATTGACGAGGGCCCTTCAGGAGGTAAAAGCATTTTGGGAAAGGTATTGCGCCACTATTTCTAAGAACTCTGGCGTTGAATCTATGTGGATATTGAAAAACTCAAGATGTATTACGGAAGAACTTGATGCTAAAGGTCACATACTGTACAGACATGTATCCACATGGGATTTCTCGACTCTCTATACTACAATCCCTCATCAGGACCTTATTGACCGTCTAAGTTCATTAATAGTATCTGTGTTCAAGAAAACTGATCGTAGATATATTAATGTCGGAAGCCATAAAGCATTCTTTAGCTCGACTACATACAAGAGATATCATTCATGGGATGTTTCTTTGTTTATAGAGTTGCTTGAATTTCTCATTAAAAATATCTATGTGAAATTTGGCAACACAATATATCAGCAGCATATAGGTATTCCAATGGGTACTAATTGTGCACCCCTGTTGGCTGACCTGTATCTGTTCTCTTATGAATATGACTATATGCAGGCGCTTTCAAAAACCGATCCATTCAAAGCCCGTTCCTTCTCATTCACCAAACGCTATATAGACGATCTTCTCGCTGTGGATAATCGCTATATAAATGACGCAGTGAAGGATATATATCCACCTTCACTGGATTTGAAGGAAACTACAGATAGCCCTACAGGCACATCATATTTAGATCTCTATCTCTATAAAATGAAGCGGGCATTCTCTCTCGTCGACTTTATGACAAAAGAGATGATTACAATTTCGACATCGTAAACTATCCCTTTCTGGATAGTAATATTCCAGTGGGACCTGCATATGGCGTATACATATCTCGCTTAGTAGCATTTGCTAGATCCTGTGTTAAATGTGATGATTTTAATCAACGTCACAAAACATTGTTGCAGAAACTTATAAAACAGGGCTATTCCACCAAGCGCCTCCACTCAAAGTTTCTCAAATTTGGCGATACATATCGCATGCTGATAGCAAAATACGAACGTAGCGTGCAAGATCTATGGAGCTACGTTTCGTAACTTGTGTCTAATTCCGCTTAACCCGGGGCTAGGGGCCGTATGAACCCATGTACTTCAAGATCCTCATGGTACTCATATGAACAGTCACAATCAAAGCGTGACTGAGATACATCATTCTTTAGATGACGACTTTACAACAACTATTGTGGATTAAGAATAGTGATCAGCGATACGGATTTGATATTTTTGGAGCACCATGATGTCTTGCCGGCATCATTGAAAACTGTTGACCGCTTCTCTCTTGCAGGAAACACGCCTATGTTTATGTATACTATGATTGTCTTTTTGAATTTGGTGCTAATACTGTTATATGGAATATGGAATAGGTCTTTGGATTATGGACGCGGATATTCTCTAATGGACGACGGCTGGATTATGAATGACGGACTAGACGCTTGTAACGTCATCCTACAGGCAACATGGCGGCTCCCACGTCGACCTCATAGCGCAAAATGGGTTCACAAATTTTAATAAAAATAATAGGCTATTGGCCTCAACGACAGTAAAATAGTTGGTTATATTTCGTTAAGAGTCTAACCTTTGTAATACGAACCAAAATAAAATAAAGTAAAGACTCCTTTTAAGTTTATCGAATTTGGGGAATTTTGAAGCAAATTCGCTGGAACAGCTGCTAAGAAATATGTGGAAATTAGATCGCAAAATATGTGAAACTATGTGAAATTTTCATGGCTATTATTTTATCTTCTCTCAGATTCAATGGCAATGTTTCGTTGATCAGAATATGCATGATACACACATCTTATCCGTCATACTGAAAGAGAAGTTTAGCTCCATGGTCTGACCTACTTCATCTCAAGAAATAGTTAAAATTTAGTGCGTGATATTGTGCAGACCCTGCAATCATGCACGCTGTATTTCTTCATGGACGATCGAATGTGCGATTATGATGCTTATCGTCGAAACAGATTACGAATTTGGTTGATTTATGCACTCTGAGATAGGATAAAGTAACTGAGCAGCAAAAAATACAGATTCCTTTGTCATGTTTGCTACCGTGCAATTTTAAGATCTGACAGCAGATTCATTCTCAGTCATTCATGTTCTTCCTCTGCTGTAAGTCAAATGCTGGACCTAGCAAACATATTCTGTCCTCGGAGATTAACTGTACATTGATGAATGTATACATCGCGACACCTTTCTCTTTCCTGACAAAGGTTTCCTCTGCAATCCTCTTAACGATATTACCATACTTGGTAGTTACCTCGGTACATTAAAACTGTCTGGTTCTCTCCTTGGCTCTGTGTCTAGTGTCAGTGGGTCTGTTAATTTGTCGCTAGATAGGATGTTGAGATACATCCTCAGATACATCCTCAGTGAATTGAATGGAAGACAAGTGGTTAGATGAAATATATGCTTCCCATCACCATTCCACCCAGTGACAATCATGTCAATACAATATTATCGATCGAAACCAAATATATATCCGCGCTCAACAAGATCAAGCTTTTGCCGTACGAGACTACAACCAAGACAATCCCAAATTTATCTAATCTCTCTCACAAAGTCGTTAAGAAGATTGCAATCCTGCAAATCCTTGGCCGTGTTGTGAACATAATTGGCTTTGCCGTTAAACCTTCCATTCTCATTTATCTTTGCAAAGGTCTCTTGATAGAGCAGATAAGATATTTTCAAGAGTATTCCTTGATTAGTTAAGTCCAATAAAGCAGAATATCGTTTAGAAAACTTCTAAGATAATCCGCAGTAGGTCATGAAAATCTTGGTATCTGTGCATTTCTGACTATATTTAACATATTATAGATATTTTGACCTAATTCAGCAGAGCGCTCGACCGATGAATAATTTGAAATTGGCGGGAGAAGGCCATATGACATCTTGTCAGTACTTCGGCGTCTTTTTGCACAACCTTTATATTTTCATAAGTGGTATCAGTGGTATGATGTGTGCGCGTACTCTATGGAATAATTAGGGAATTTCGGTATTCAAATTTTGTGTTTTTACTTGGAACTAGTTTTGTCGTTTTCCCACTGTTTCAGATCACTAATTTAGTAAGACTAACAACGACAGAAAGTGTTTTATTATCGCCTAATATAATCAGGACCGTGTGTTGGAGACGGTCATAGAGGATGCTGCACAATATATCTTTCTACCCCGTGTGAAACCACTAATTGTCATCTAGATTGAACCGCCGCTGTGTACCAATCACTACAAATTTGACCGATTATACGAATTTCTGTTCGCTACAGAGGGCCCTGGAGACTGGGAATAGATATGAATCAACGCGCGAGGTTAAATATTCAAATTTCGGAAGAGGATTGTGAATTTACTACCTGTTTCTTGAAGTTTTACCTAATATAACCGAAATTCTCTCTCATATTACATGTTGATACCTATCTTCTCCTCTTTCATCGGAAATCACTTGTGCTCCGCTGAAAGAAATTTCCAGGAAAACTTCAAGGTCACATTCAGCATTGTCCTAACCTTCTCCATCCGTCCATCCGTCCGTCCCTGTCCTTTTAATATATGAGGCATGGCAGCGTAGAAACGAATTTTGGTTCCATCTAGACCAGATCTTGTAGAAGGAACTATTCTGCTCATGAACACGGATGAAAGAGATGCGAAAACCCTTGGCTAATTTACCAAGCCGTTAAATGCAATTTTGTCCATAGGCTATTTGGAGAAGCTGAATTGTTTTGCTGTTAGAAGTGTTTCTTTAGTGTTATCTCGTATGGTCAAGATTGCGTATAAAACGCGCAATGGAAGTGACGTATCCAGTCCTCTACAATTCAGCTACGTGCTGCATTAACGTAATGATCGATATGGGCACTCTTGTTCTATAGCGATAATAAGGTGTGCGGATTGTAGATCTATAGAAGCTTGAGCATATAATGGTGATATACGAGCATGGAAAGCTGTAGTGGTATAATCTCGTTTTTTCGGTACGAGAAAAGAAATATATAAATAAACGAATGATCCGGCTTCAGTAATACTTTTACTTGGTCTAACACGTGGGTTTTCCAATCATACCAATGGTAGCCTACTGGGTTGTTGAATTATGCTGACGTCAGGTTGGTAGTTTTTGTTGTTGTTAAATTACTCGTTTATTTATTAGATTAGAAACCCATATCGCAAACTGACTTGTGCCTGATCTTGTGACGAACGTTGTGTCTTCAGTATTTTCCAAAAGTATCACAATATCCAACGTAACATGGGAATTCAAAATAATTTGTGCAGATTCTGCACTGATTGGGCTCGTGTGTGATTAGAGTTGTATAATCCGGCATGCCGCATCTTCTGTTGTAACTCCCACTCCAGACATTTTTTCTAACGTGTAGGCGCACTGACATCTAATACTGAACCTTGTGAGTACGGAGCCAATGGTTAATACAATTTGAGAGCTACAGATGACAATAATACAGTGCAGTGGTTGTTAACATGCATATTTGATTGATTTCCATGTTAATCAGACGTAATAGAGACTGCTGTTTGATATCATACGAATTCTATTGAAAGATGATTATATATATTTATGACGCTGGAGGAAACTAACCATGTAGTTCTATTTTTGTATCTCGGAAATGTTTCTCGTGATCTGATGTCAATATGAAACATAATAATATGCCATTCCACGGTTGTGCTCCAAGTGTTCACCGATCAGTATCTTAAGAAATATGACGTAACATTTTCCTGTTTTGAATACCTTTGGCATCGGTGCCAAATTTTTGAAATTACCCATCTACTTTTGATAATACATGTAAATAAAGCACATTGTAAAGATATATGTTAGATATATACACACCAATTAACTTTGACTCTTGGTCCGTCTTCATCGATCTCTAGTAATTACTTTGCGCCTATCTGAGATTTCTTTGGCTTCGAATTAGTTCATCCTCCGACAATAGAATCGATTTATAACGGATATTATTAAACCAGGAATCAGGGGAATCATTTCCAGAATCGCTTTACAGTTTTACACGCGATGGTATCACCAGTAGAGCATGGGCAATAAATAAATAGTCTGTGGAAAAGTAACACGAAGAGGGGAACTCCTATATGAATAACAGAATAAAAACGACTCGCCATCATTGGAAAGGTATAAATATCGATGTCTCAATGGTCATACTTAGAGTGTATTATTTATGATTTATTCAATATAAAATTTATATATATATCAATTTTCTGAAAATCTTCCCCGCCGAGAACGTCAGATAAAGGAGTTATAGGTGAGATGGAGATGTTTATTATTTTCAAACACCATTCCACGCATGTGGGGTCCAAGTTATATTGTCCCGAGTGATATTCATTCCAAACATCGCATCTAGGCCAATCCGGTCATCATGGCTGAGGCCAGAATATACTCACTGCTTCACGAAACCTTTTGAGATCATTGGGACGCTCATTTTCAGGTCACACAAGTACAGAGCAGATATGAGTGTCTGAGCATAAGTATACGTCCGATGAAGGATTTTGGGCCTGCTAATCAATTTTGGTGATACTGATGAATTATTGAGAAAACTGGCCATATTATTATACACCGAGATGATATATTAATTCAAGGATTGTAAAAGTCGTTACTTAGCTCTTTTAGTAGTACAAAGTATCTTATCTTGCAGGGCAGATCTAAGAGGCAGGGTCGGGGGGGGGGGGGGGGGGACTAAAGAATTAAAACTGCATACGAACCAGAAAAACCTGTACCTAGAGAGATCAACGAACTCTCCGATTCCTCGTACAAATAAGGTCTTAAAATGATATAGTTGTAAAATCAACCATGTGCATTTTGGAATTAGAGTAGGCGTATTAAACAGACCATCATTTATTCATGTGGTTTGTGAGCGACAGACTACTATTTCAGTTGGAGTTTCGTTATGTAGTTATAATCAGACACTCGATTCGGTGCGCTCGCAGCGACAGTGTGTTTTCCAGTTGCCAACCGCCAGACATTAAAAAGCCGAAATGGAGCTCTCCTTGTATTTTTATCAATTACTTAGCGAAGGGAAATAAGTCCCCATGCTTGTAACTCTTTTTCTTTTAAACATATCAACTTATAAACTGTTTTTATCAATAACTATGAAATAGTACCACAATGCGCATTTAGAATTTAATGAACTTTAATTTAGGGCGCCTTTAAAGATTTGTCTTATAATTTTACGGAAAAACAGGTAATACGTTGCAGTGTCGATTGTGAGTATTAATTGAAATATAGTAGGAGTGAGGATATCTAGTTACTGCGAAAAAATATATTTTGTCAGTGATAATTTGCGCTTTAGAAATTACCGCTGCTGAATATTTTGACACGAATAAAGCCTATATCTCCAGACAAGTAAGTCTTCTGCACGATTGAAGGACATTTTTTTTTCACTCACTGACAAAGAATTCTTTTCAAACATACGCCCGCTTATTCCGAGTGGTTGTACCATGCCAGCTGGTGATGCCGAGGGCGAGAGGCCGTTCTGCAATCAAAAGAGGATCATCAGCTACATACGATCAACCATGTAAGAGGAACGTTTGTCAGAACTCACTGTTATGGCCATGCTCCGAAGGAGGCCCCGATGTTGAACCCCGATGTCGTGGTCAAGCGATTTGTTCAACTCCATCCGAGACGAATGTTTCGCCGATCTATTTTATTTCGATCAGGACAAGTAGCTCTTTCGCGATTCGAAAAATCAAAGAATATTTAGTAAAGCTGAATACGCCGCTTAACCAATATACGCATAAATCGCTTCCATTTTAGCTCTATGTAAATGAGTTTATGTTCCATGAGGTAAAAGTCGTTGTGTTATAGGCCTGTTTTGTATGTGTCAAATATACCAGAAAGCCAAATGAAGTCAAGCATGAAGTGTGATATATGTCAATATCGATACGAGCTTACGTGAAAGAAACGTGAAAAGAGAACCATAAATCTGCATACATTATGTCCAGATTGATTTCCGGGGAAAACGCTTAGAACGTATCTCGGAGGACCACGGAGCTTCCGGGCCGAGGCCTCCCCTGGTCCCTTGCCTGTTCATTTTAGCTAGATCCCGACATTATCCGCAGACGCGGCCCTGGTTTACCAATACAAAACATTAATAGTCATCAAGTCATCAATGTTATGTTTGATTAACATGGTGCTCCACTGAAACAAACGGGAGAGAGAGAGAGAGAATTAAGGTTTCGCGTTCCGCAATATTTCAGCCTATATATCGACGATCAAACAAAATTCTAAGTACTCAAATCAATAACTAAGTAATCCAACGCATCAAAACATACACACATTAAAACTTATGCAACAAACCGATTTCTCTCAAATACCATCCTCCCTCACCCGACTAAAAAGATCTTCCAAAGTAGTCGCTCGATAAAAAACAGCTCTTATAATCTTAAAATCTATGCATTCGATAAGAATATGTTTCACCGTGAGATCTTCATGACATGGAATACACCTTGGAACTGGCTCTTTTTTAGTAAATGTTCGTGAGTTAATCGGGTATGCGTCAGATCCGACATTCAGTACCTTTATCTACATCCAGTTATCTTTCACGTAACTCCAATTTACTTTTTATGGTTATGTTTATTTAGGTGTTAATATTATTAATGAAACAGGTCTTTGGATTATGGACAATTGTTAAGTTTTAATAGACGACGGCTGCCCAATAAATGACGGATTTGACGCATTTACTCATTCATTACCAATGAACAATTTCCGCTCCCACAATCGAAAGAGGCCGTTTAGACAAATCGCATTCACATCTCGTGTATCATGCTCTTAGTGTTATTGACTTCGATGTAGGAAGATATATTATTAGATTTATCGATTATGGAGGCATAACTTCTTCATGGATCACGGCTGGTTACGAAATGTCGGATCTGATATGAGTGGGAGATTCTTTTCGGGCGATGCAAGGATCCAAAATGTCGGATTTATCCCCAATTAAACGCAACATTAAAAGGGTGGCGGAAAACAATGCCGCGATGTACTGACAATAAGTCATATGCTGTGTTCAATGGTGTTCGGCACTATGGTATTTTATCACCTTGTTTATTTGCGATTTATCTGCATGATCTGGATTTGTCATTGTCTGATGCCGGCGTTGGTTGCAACATATCTGGGTTGTTTATCAACCATTTACTTTATGCTGATGATATGTGTCTTATCTGTCCCTCGGCTAAAGCCTTGCAGGCACTCCTAGATTACTGCTCAGTATATGCTGATTCACACGACCTTGTATATAATTCGAAAAAACTGTCTGCATGTTATTCGTGCCCCGGTATTATAAGGATTTTCAGCCTCCTATTGTTGAGCTGAATGGTATGACATTGAAGTATGTAAACTGTTATACATTCCTCGGCCATATATTGACGTGTGAGTTATCTGATAATGTAGACATGGACTCGCAGAGACGGAAACTCTGTGTCTGTGCTAATTTATTGCTGAGAAAGTTCAAATATTGTATTACTACTGTAAAGAAAGCCCTGTTTAAGGCATATTGTTGTAACATATATTGCTCTCATCTTCGGAACGTGTGCACCAGAACGACATTTAATGGCTTGAAAGTTATGTACAACAATACGTTTAGCTGGTTAATGCACTATAGATATAGTTGTAGCGCCAGTGCTATGTTCATTCCTTCGTTTGGAGAATTGCTGAGGAAGACTGTATATTCGTTTAGAGCAAGAGTTATGTCTAGCGGCAACTTGTTGATCCGCTCAATCTGTAACTCTGATCTTCATGTGAACTCTCCTTTGGTAGCCAAATGGCAAGAGCTTTTGTTTAATATCAAATAGTGCTGTGATGCGTCTCGTGAGCATTTCAACCTCTTCTCTCTCTCCCCAACCATTTAATGTACTTATATGGACTTTACATCTGAAATAAAAAGTTATTATTATTATTATTATTATTATTATTATATGACCTCACAGATAAATATACTGACTGCATATCTCTAAAACATCACAAAAACCAAAGGTGATACTTGTGATGATTTGTATCCCAGCCATGCTTTTATTGTAGCTGTTCATGTGGACATATTAAATTGACATGACCACACGGCCCCTAGCACAGGATTCAACAGTATTAGATACAAATATTTCAGAGCCATGATTTAATAGCCCTATCAGGTCATCTGTTGGAAAATGATAAATTACTGACACACTGTAAACAGATGCTGTAATTTTACTGCAGCAAAGTTGCCAGTAATTTCTGTAAAATGTGAAGTACATATTGAGAATTTACATAAGATTAACCCAAACATTACGTTAAAGGGAATATTTTGCATTTTTACTGTATATTTTACATTAAATTAATGGCAACTTTGCTGAAGTAAAACCACCGTAAATTACTGTAACATTTATAGCAAATTTTACAATGCAACATAGTAATCTTGTTGTCACGGTAAATAATTTAACCAAGTCAATAGTTTAATTGATTTCCAATGTTTCCAGGCTTTAATTAATTTCCAATGATTCCAGGCTTTATTTTTATTTGTAAATCATCAAAGAATGATTCATGAATTGGGAATGGTTCGAACCACACGTTTATTTTTACCTCCGTCGATCAGACGGAGGTCTAGGAACGCAACGTGAAATCTCCCGCCAAATAATTGTCATATGGGGAACCCACGATTCATGTGATTTCCAATGGGGTTTACTGTGGTTCCCGACGAAATTTTGACACTTCCTGTTTGGACAAAAACGAAATAATGGGGAATCCTCATTGCAATGCATTTCAATGGGCCTTGCTTCTGTAGTCGGGTTCCACTTCCCATCATGCTTCACGAGTTACGGAAGTCAGGCTTCTAGCAGAAGATTGAACATGGCGGCTCCCCAGCTTGTACAGATGGACGATGCGATTTTTTGCCGTTTTTCTGGTAAGTTTTTTGTCGCTATTTTATGTCATTACAACACAATGATTCCTAGTATACCACCCGTCATTTCTATATATCGGAAAGTATTTGTCGGCTGATGACTTATGCCGAAGCCAACCAAATAGTCGAAGTTGTTGTTGTTTGTTGCATATCAAATGCACCTGAGGTTTGGTTATGCAGGCCACTGATATCGGCAAGGCTGTAAGACCTCCCACTGAAAAGGTAATATCCTGGACAAAAGAATGACAATATAACTTCCAGCAGATCCTTTGTCAATTATATTTCGTGAGTCTTACACCAAATCGTTGCCCTGGTTGTTCTATTTCCTTTCGGGCGGGGGGGGGGGGGGGGGTATTTATTTTGCCTTTTGGCATGAATTTCTTGTGCATTTATAAAATATTTACCAGCATTATTGTAATGAAGGATCAAATCATAGTTTATTGTTTGTCAAACCACATGTGTCTCTGTCCCAATTCCAGGCCTTCAAGTGCCTCCTATATTTCCTATATTTTCCAGTCATTCCTATATTTTCCTATATTTTACTCAAAACCTTCTCCTATATTTCCTATATTGTGACTTTTTTTCATGAAAACTTTCATCAATGCTCTGTCATGAGGAAAAACATTTCAGAATTTTTTTTTCAGAAACTTTTTTTCAGAAAAAAAATTTCGCCTCGCTTCGCTCGGCAAATATCAAAACATTTCAATCTCTCTATGCTGAATCAAACAAGAGAACAGGTCGCCTGAAAGACCACCACTAGGACGTGAAAGTCATTTGATTAAACACCAGAAAACTACCAAGTTTGGAACACACAATGTAGTACACACCTGTCTTACACTCCTTTATTTCCTGTGTTTTCCTATATTTTATTCTGAAAATTCCTATATTTGAAATTTCTCCTATATTTTTGCAAATTTCCTCCTATGTTTTCTCCTATATTTTCACTGTGACCCACTTGCAGGCCTGCAATTCCCATTTCAAAGGATCTCCCAGCAGCATACCTGTCAATTAACATTTCAATACACTGAATTAAAAATTATTCTTGAATCTATTCTCAAATTACCTTAAGTAAGGATACCATTCAGGTCCCAATACTATTGAGTACACGTATGCTGTGAGAACTGGTATAATGGATTACACCTTGTTGTGTATGATGAAAGAATGAAATATAATGAAGGCCATACACATTTTCAGTAAACTGAGTTTTGATATTAAATGTATACAATTGATTCCAACATGCAGGTCATGGATTCAGCTCTTCTGATATAAGACGCAACAGGACTGTTACACAATGGATGCACTGAATGAACTTGGAAGTACCAATACAGACTATCGATTGGTTTAGCTGTGTCAGAAAGGTGTGGTATGACAGAGGTGGTGAAAATCAGAACCAGTGATTGGCCGCATAGTATTGTGCAAACCACACCCTCCCCCTCCCCCATTGGATATCAGCTGATTCCTCACGAAATAAACATTACGCATGTAATGACCACATGCAGGGTGATACGTGTGTCAATCGGTCAGACATTTCCAAGGATGCCAAGTTCTAACTTAAAACAACCATGTCAGACTTCATTCCTTCACTCAGAATAATTGGATCTAACTTTTACAAAACCTGCAGGTCACAATAGCTCCTGGATCTACAACAGATAAATAAAGGGACCTATTTTATCTGTGCTATGGCAAAAATATCATGTAGAATGGGATTGTGTGGATAATATTAGATTCATGGAAGTTGAAGTCCTGCAGCATGCTTCACAAATATCATCAAAGGTCATAAAACTTTCTGCTCTGCATCAGTGTGGATCTATACTTTTTTTTACAAAATTATCTCCCTTGACCAGGTAAGGACTTGAGTGTCTGAAATGATTTAGCTTCTAGGAACAAAAACTTCATTTCCTGAGTAGAGGTAAAAACCGAACATATTTTGATTATTTTATTCAAATTTCAATTCCACTTCCGGTATATGTAGTACATGTATAAAATACATACAGAATGAACTGCATAAAGAATAACACAAAGAACAGGTATATATGTATCTCATTACATTCTTAACCAAAGATATTACAACGATGTACCATGGTGTTATGTATTGTTATGATTGGCTTAACTTTAGCTGCGGAAAATATTTCTAATTTGAGGGCAATGGGCAATCATACTAAATTTATTTTCATAACTTCATTTATTTTCACAATAAGCAACATAATCGAGATTAGCAAGTGAAGTTTTACAACATAATATAATATGCATCATGGGTCTCCTTCAGTTTAGTGTAGACATATATACCCTTGAATATCTGTTACCATGATTCAGTCATAATATTGTCTGTATTACATTGTTGTCGACAAGAAATAAACATAATTATTTGATAGTATTATTAACTGCATGATGTTTATGATTAACATTAACTTTTTATTCGCTGGAATCCAGCCATTTGTTCCATATGGGCAATATTCTCATCAGCCATCACCATTCAATATGAATGTGATACATGTACAAGTTCATGGTAATTGATACATTATAGTGAAGGTGACCTGTAACACCAGTATACAAAATTATTCCGAGCGCATTGAATCATCACATGATGCTGAGACAGATCAGAACGGAGTGTCGGTAAAATCAGGTGTGTTTTGTATAGGATTCTGAACTGTACACATGCAAAATATGAGGTGTTGATGTTTAGGGCCTATAGCACAAAATCACAAGCAAATTGGTACAACTAGGCACACAGGGTCTCATTTCTGCCGCTAACGTGTTGATTTGGGTGGGGGCGTCCTCTCAGGGGGAGGTGGGGGTGGGAAGGAGCCTAATGTCTCAAGCAGTATTCCAGGTTTTCCATCAATATACTCTATTCCATACCCCAATATTTCAAGTACGTGAAATCAGACAAAAATTATTTGCGGGGAATGTGACTTCCACCTCCCGACATATGTAGCTGGACATGCTAGTGGGGAACCCTCAACCCCAGGTTAATTACCATTGGCGAAGTTAACGTCCAACAAATGCAAACTGAGCTTGGCATCCAGCCCTATGTTATTCGGTGATGTATTCGCCTACTCGGACCCTATTGCCTCGACGGAGGTCTTTGCGCTGATCCAGCGCTTGTTATGATATCGGAGGAAATAAAGGGGCAACCACAGTTCCCGTTTGAATTCCACGTTTGTGCCACGTCCTGCATATCGTTTTCACTCCTATATATAAATATAGATATATAGATATATATAAACAGAAATAAAACATCTGTTATTATTATTATTAGCCAATATTATGGATTCATTCGTATCATTATGTGTAAAATTTTGCGTTCTATTCTAACATTTGGGTTGATCTGTCTGCATAGTGGGATACACTGTACGCGGAACATTGAATTCGACGTGTATGGTGAATAATTCAAGGTTCGAATTTCATTAATCATATTCTCTATCGGCTATCTGGGTGAGATTCACTTCAGACGATCACAGATCTAGAAACCTGTCTGTTCAAGACCCATTGTTTTAATATTAGAACGTGAAGTGAATGAAGCCTGTCCGACAGTTTTTTCATCGCAATGACTGCAAGAACTTATTCCTACGAAGTAGGCTACAGATCGCAAATTGTCCGGTAATGAGTGAGTCCATCCGAATCCTTTCGTCGGCAAAATAAGGAGAACCGTTAACATTAGAACCTTGATTTTTGGCATGAACGTGCATTAGGGCATTGTTACCATCAAGTTCTCATCCGAAATAATTCCGATTATAATTAGATTGATAATTAACACTTCAGTATATTAGATATACATTGTGTATGTAAACTGTATCCTATTCCACATTGGCCACACCAGGCTGGAGCCTTCAAATGGCCCTGAGGTTAACCTTAAGTACTGCATATACCCTCAAACTATGGGCGGCCATGTATGTCAAAATTACCAGCTCGGGTTGTACAGCTTAACTCACAACAGAAAACGTATCTAACGATATAAAGCGTCAGTATAAACGCTTATGTCATCTTTTGTAAACAAGGATCCAAACTTTAAACGCATATTTCATCTCTCTCCAAACGATAATACAAGCGAACTCAGAACAAACAGTATATTTCAGCACGTACAACGTATCAGAGAACGAATGACCTCTTTCAGAACGTACTTTATAATCGAGGAGGCGCTCGGCAGACGGGAGACCACTCGAGCGCCTCTATCTGCTTCTCCCCCACATTTTGAGGGGGTGGCTGTCGTTTGCATGAGCGACTCATAGTAAGGAGTCTTACAAGATGAGAATGGCAAGTCCATGTAAACATTTTTGTCTGATATCTGAAGTTCAAAACTTTTGGTACCCTTTAACCTAGGGGCAAAAAATAACCACATTCATTTTGAGGTCACGACCTGAAATAGCGGAAGTCGAAATAGCGGCCCAGTTTCACGTCATATATCTTTCTACCATTCGGAATGACCCGATTATTTCCGGAAATAATTTCCGAAGGAACGTTGTTCGTTGTGAAACAGCTCGTTCGTTCTGAGTTATACTCTTCCTTTTCAAATAGGTCACACTCTGTGTCGGACTGGCTATTCGTCCAGAACTAGGCTTTTCATTCTGAGTTTGTATTCGAACATCGTACCGTTTGTTTTCGGTTTGAGTATATGTTCAAAGTTAATGTTTTTTTATTTGCAGGAATATAAAATGCGTTTAAGATTACAGTGGACATTGTAAGATATGCTGTCTTTTCTGAGTTTGGCTTTAGGTTTTGTAATTGCTAATTTTGACATAAATGGCTGCCCATATCAAACAATCAGCGCTGTTTCCATAACGAAGCTGAGGTGATTTAACGTTTATCAATGAAGAAAATCACCGATCAACCGCCATAGAATATAATGTGAAACAAGAAGACCGGAATAGTACATTCATCAGATTGCCGATGCCCAAAATGTGTTGTCTCATATATCTAGATGACAACGTGATGTAGAGACGCTATTTATTCCTCTTTGTACCGGTTATGCTCAGGAGAATGACATAGAATCTTGTGCATAGAAGGTGTTGGTCTGGAGTTGAATTACCGTAAACTACATAAATGCTACCTTTCTACTATAGTACTATAAATAAAAATCTGTTGTATTGTTGGGAAAATAATGTGATTAAAAAAGTTGTTTTGATCCTGTACAAGGGCACTGAAAACCATTAAACAGATGTAAATGTATTTTCACACGTGAAGCTTGAAATCTACTGAACCTATATTATTCAATCTGTTTCCTTTAATTAACAAATTGTAAAATTAAATCGGCGATCGTTATTTATTTGTACCAGGGCCGAATCACTAAATGACCAGAACATTCACCAATATACTTTCATTTTTTGTGGCACGAACACATCGATGTAAATATATAAATACCCAGAATATAATCTTGCTCAATCTCACAAAAGGCATGTTATGAAGAGAACCTGTGGCTGTTATGGAAGGTTGTACATGTACCATATTATGATGAAACGTACCGTAGGGGAGGGTCACATCATATCTCAATGAAAATACGATCGAGTCCTAATGCCTACTGTACTTCGTAGGTCCTGTGACGTTAGTCACACTGCTCATGTAACACAGGAACTGGGCAAAATATAACGCAGCAAATGTATTGCACTGTAGTTGTTATTGCGTCTTTTCATCTTCGTGCAGTCACATCGGGCTGCAGTTATTTCACGGCACCACACGTTGACTTTTAAAACTGATTATCAGGAATGACAAACAGTCGTCTGAGATGGTTGATCTAGTGTCGTTGCAGTGCCAACGTTTTCTCGGAGGGAGATGAAGATACGCCAGTAAGAACGATATATGTTTTTAATTACATCACGAGGGTACAATATTAATGCGAGTACCATCGATTTCTAAAACAATTGTCCATTCGAGAAGCAGACATCGCAAATAACGTGGTCCATTAAGCGACAAACCTACACACACAAAACCCCTTGTCTGATGTTATTTTATCACAAAGATATGTTCCAGCAACACAGGACTTGTTTTCGGAAGCATACAAGATAGACAACTACATGGACATCGGGTATGTCTTTGATAGTTTGTGGTTCACACGACATTCTTTCCTAAATTCATATTCATATTGAAATCTCGTGTTACAAAGCAGGCTAAAGAATTCCATTTGCTGCCTGTTTCACAGTATAACTTTTGTATACGTTTACGTAGTTGTTGCAAAGCACTGAGTTAGTAGCATGTCGAATGTATATTTTTCATTTTTATAAGGATTACTTGTGGCTTTTTCAATTTGTTTCAATTGAACGGTAAAGTATAGCAAATCATAAGCATACCAGTTTTCATCATGCATCTTTACCATCACGATCTTGTGATTTGTAGTACCCTCGTATAAGATGATATATAAAATTGCTATCAAAAACTAGTATATAGTCTCTGACAGGGTGTGCGAATTGGAAGGAAATTACGGATTACTTTTTCCAGGTGTTCTTACATTTACCGTGTTTTCCCCATGTTGAGGCGTTTACTCCTTCGGACGTCCTCGATGCTCATCCAGTAACATCAGATGAGCAAGTTATTTGAGCTTATCTGTTTTCACAGATCCCGAGCTAGCGTATCTGATTGTGCTTAAGCCGGTGATTGGAGTCGTGTGGTTACTTCATTGTCCCATACGAACAACTACTACAAAAACTCGGCTGAGATACTAAGGTCACATCTGAGAAACTTACTCATTCCAGAGTCTGAATGTGAGGTGTCGTGAGAAGTTTTTCTCTGGAGTTATATGTTTGCTTTTTGGTCCTTGATTCATTCAACTTATCATTGAACCAACTATAGGTCCGAAGATATCGAAAGTGACATATTTTAGCCAAACATATGCGAGTATTCTTCGTTATGGTTTTATTTTATATTTCATGTGTACCTTCGTATTGAATATACTAGATATAATATACACAGACGGATGTCCAGTCGCCAACGTCACAGGAAAGCCACGTATCACGGCGAAGGAATTCTTCGATAAACCGAAGTTGTAAACGCCAAAATCGAAACAATCAGTGAAATTGTCATTTGTCATGTAAATTTTCATGCCTCGACAGATATTTTTGGGGGTTTGTCGTATCCCCATAATCAGGTATTACGGCAGACGGATTCTACTCAATGATCACACTTAAGCGCCATGGGTATTCATGTGTTCTTTTTGTTTTTTTTTATAGAAATATTGTTCACGAGAAATTAAAATAACTGTATGAACAAAAGAAACATCAAAAGAATGGGATCCGTTGGATACGCAGTTTGTGGAACATTTGTGGATAACTCAAAGTGCGAAATACATCATTCATATTCCCTATCGGTTATTCCAGGAGACTTTCACTTTAAACGAGCAAATTTGCACATCGGCTATACTCGGACTGCAGTTTTTTCAGGGCCTTCTAGGTGAACTCATAAAACCTATTATCAGGAATGAATTGTACATAAAGATGGATGCTTTCGTGCCATTACAATGTCAACTAATCTCCGAGGGAGATTCCACTGGAAATAATATAATGTTTCTGGTTACATCACGCGGAGAAATGCTGAACAATATCGATCTATACCACCGTTGTGGTCCATAAAGCGATAAAACTGGCACAAAGAAATGCCATTGTGTTCTTTTCATTTCGGTTCAGGTCAAACACATAACAGAAAGAATTACTTTTTTCCATTTAACGTAGTACGACATGAGAATTTTGAACAGGTTATTCGTCACAAATACCGAAAGTACAGGATATCATTTAAGAGAGAAAACATCCGAGGATACGAATCAACGAGAAGTTATCAAAGCGCTACGAGAACTGGAAATCCCAAAAGTATTAAATTTAAATGACTACAGTCACCTTCCTCGTGTTGGTCTCAGAAAATTAATCTACATTACTTATTTTCGCAAGAAGTGATGTAAATTCGGACAATAGTTATTAAATAGAAACCAATCCAAGTTAATGTTGCATGATCCCTAGCGATTAGCGTTTGGATATCACTTTTTGCTCAGTTCATTTGCAATAAATAAAATCACCAAAACAAGTTATACATTTTTCGAAAGCTAGTTCTTCGCGGGATTATAATTTTGTGATACATTTGATATCCTGTTTACCATTCCTGCATTATTTGGAGTTAAATGGAGCGATTTCTGAAAAGTTTGTGTTTAAATGTCCTCATTGATATCCTCTGAAGTTCTCATCACATATACTTGAACTTCCAGATTCTTACAATATGATTTCATGGCAGTTCCATGTTCAATAAATTTAGTGACTCCGAAAAGCGCGAAATCATGGATAATATTGAACTAGAGGCAAACTTCAAAAATTGAGACCCGCTTATTTAGTTTTACCTATATGCAGCGTACGTTTTTAATTATTACGGAGGAAACGAGGGAAAATTACCGAGACGCACTGAGTGGCGACTTTATTCAATTGATGACGTCTATTTTGTTTTAACCCTGTGTAAACCTACAGAATGTTCAATATTAATTGTTACAGATTGGAGCGATACACAGGGGCTTAACTACTTCATCAGCTGATAACCATGGATTGGTTAAACATGTGTGCATTGTTCACCTATAGATCTAGTTAACCAATCCATGTAGTCTTATATTACAGGTATTAAGAAAAAAATATTATCGCTTTTTCTTACCCAATCTATACATTTGATTTTGAAATTTTGAAGGCGAAAAACAAACAATTTGGAAATTTACAAGCATGTTAACGGTCTGAGACTGTTTGTGTGTGACCTCGGGTAAACAGCCTTCGATTTGCCTTCAAGATTTCCATCGTGTGAAAATGGTAGGACTGAAATCCATACATCGATGGAGCAGAGATTAAAGACGACCACATCACCAACTTTGTTCTAGAAACAAGGAAGCTAGAAAAAACACGCAGGCTGTACCAGGCGATGCCAGGCATTGTGGGATATCAAGCGTCGGATCTAACATTCAATATTAAACCGGCGTCCATAAAACAATTTCCGCATCAATAATCGAAAAACCTATTTCGTATGACAGTTAGCACCAGATCCAAATGTGTATGAAATAAAACCAATGCAAACACAAGATGAAAGAAGAGGTAAGCAGGACATGATGTTCTTTACATAAAATCCGGATCACTGGCCATTAATCTTCATCCAAATAAATTCCTATGTCGTTATGCAGAGTAAGTATCTCAGTCAGAGTATATATCTCAGTCACACTTTGATTGTGACTGTTCATTTGAACATTATGGAGATGTGATGCACATGATATTCAAACGGCCCCTAGCCCCGGGTTAAGCGCATGTGAGCGGAAGAAGACAAGTTACGAAACCACAGATCTTGCACGCTACGATCGTATTTCTGTTGGTCTTATTGTTTCTCCGCCACGCTTTTCTTGTTAATGCTGATGCATGTGGGCACGACCACAGGGAACGACGCTAACACAGGCTTGAGTGAAAATAATACACGAATCAAGTAGCTGTTATGATATAACATCAAAAGCTCATTCAATACAAATTAAGATTCTGTGCGCATTAAATATAAGTAAGTGGTCGTGAAATAGAGAGAGAAAATGTTCGCAAAAGCCCCGACGCTACCATTGCGATACACACCTAGTTAACATATAGGTCAAATGACTATTTATGCGGGATGAATTCTTTTATGGACGACGGCTGAATATTGAATGTCGGATATAAGGCTTGCTAGAGAATCATGTCGTATTTTCAACATCATTGTACATCTACCACTTGTCTCTTGTAGGTGATAGATAGATTGTAGGTGATAGGTAGATTGTAGGTGATAGGTAGATTGTAGGTGATAGGTAGATTGTAGGTGATAGGTAGATTGTAGGTGATAGGTAGATTGTAGGTGATAGGTAGATTGTAGGTGATAGGTAGATTGTAGGTGATAGATAGATTGTAGGTGATAGGTAGATTGTAGGTGATAGGTAGATTGTAGGTGATAGGTAGATTGTAGGTGATAGGTAGATTGTAGGTGATAGGTAGATTGTAGGTGATAGATAGGTGATAGGTAGATTGTAGGTGATAGGTAGATTGTAGGTGATAGGTAGATTGTAGGTGATAGGTAGATTGTAGGTGATAGATAGATTGTAGGTGATAGATAGATTGTAGGTGATAGGTAGATTGTAGGTGATAGGTAGATTGTAGGTGATAGATAGATTGTAGGTGATAGATAGATTGTAGGTGATAGATAGATTGTAGGTGATAGGTAGATTGTAGGTGATAGATAGATTGTAGGTGATAGATAGATTGTAGGTGATAGGTAGATTGTAGGTGATAGATAGATTGTAGGTGATAGGTAGATTGTAGGTGATAGATAGATTGTAGGTGATAGGTAGATTGTAGGTGATAGATAGATTGTAGGTGATAGGTAGATTGTAGGTGATAGATAGATTGTAGGTGATAGGTAGATTGTAGGTGATAGATAGATTGTAGGTGATAGATAGATTGTAGGTAGGTAATGCAGCATATATCACATGGGCTGTTATCGACCTCACTCAGATCGCGTAATGTTTAACGATCGGAATAGAGCAGACAAATAAAATGTAGAATATCTATACTTTCTCAATACGATGTACACCATTGAATGCCGCGCAAGCACTGTCGTACATGAGGGATGACGTATCAAAATCTCTGCGACAATCTTTTTAATGGGCGACCTAGACTAGACGATGACCCAGAATGGGGAGAATATATTTAGATGAAGCACGAATAGATTCTCTTGATTAGCTTTCTCGTGAAGTTCTGTCTTCACGAGTGCATGGTGTGACTGGTATCAAATAATGATTCTGGAAATCTGATAGAAGATCAAAGAGTACGAACTTTCACTGCTTCTCCCAAGTATGGTTTCCTTGACTCTTCATTTCAGAGATACATCAAGAAAGTTCCTTCCCCCATGGACGAATCGCCAACAGCGCTAGCATTCATCAACACTGCAACCAAAGTTTGAGGACTGATTATAATAATAACTCCATTATAATCAAAATTTGAAAACTTTCGGCTTGCAAGAGACTGACTCGTCTTCATTCGTAGTTTCATCTGATACCTACTTGAACTTATAAATATATTATGGTTATTTATATTTATTTATCGAAAAAGAAATATGGATTCCCATTTTCGTTGAGGTATGTATCATTAGTTGTACTAATGAACCTTCATTCTTTCCTAATGAATATAGGTGTTATAATTCCTTTAATTGTCTTTACCAGCCGGGGTGCAGTTATCCACGGGGTGCAGTTATCCATGAGTGTGTTACCTATTTCGGGAGCGGTCAGAGCTATCTGTTAGAGGATCAGTTTGCACCGAAATATTTCAGGCAATACATATTTGACAACAAATGAAAATTAGTGGTAAAAAGGTAATCATTTAAGAGATGGATTAAGGGAAACAGTGATTCCAGCGAGACCCTTAGCTTTATCTTCGGCGTTTAAACTGCATGATATTCTACTGCGTCAAAAGCTCAAACCTTTTGCGGAGCTTCGAAACTGGAGACCAATCGGAAAGAAATGCTACCCGAACTATTGCGCGAAAGTGCAAATCCGTCAGTTAACGTTTGATAGATTAGGGTAGAATATATAATTCGCCCGTTCACATCAATTTTTCTTCAGAAGGATGATAAATAATCGATTTATTTTTAGATGACTCAGCATTGACAAGATAGAAGAACTTTTTCGCTTGGTATCAGTATAATGTGAATGAGTGGCGTGTCATGTCTACCTACGGCATGATACTGCAGTGAGACAGCACTATAAAACGGCAGCATTAGATCTGCTCTGTCACAAGTAGATACCCAGCCCCTCCCCTCCCTTCTCTTCCCTGTCGCGATATAGCTGAAAAAATGTTGAAAGCGACACTCACTCACTCACTCATTTTTTAGATGTTTATAAACCGTCCATATCTTTCTTCTGGGAGGCTTTTGTTTAACATGTCATCGATTAAACTAAGGGCTAACAATTTACTAGTATTGCAGAAACCAATAGGAAGATAAGTCCATACTCGTCAGCACCTGTGTTTAATATTAATTAATATCTAACAGGTAATTTCCTCTTGAGAGATATATAGGGAAATCAAGACAAGAGAATTAAATTTCTGGGGCAGATTCCCTCTAGTCGTCTGATATAGATGCGGACGAGCCGAGAGGAAAGAATCCTTTCACGGTCAATCTGGACTGCAGCAAAGGTGGTGGCAAGCACTCTTCCATCACAAATGTGATTAGTTCACTGACCATGATAATGGTCACTTGTAAACAAGGGGTGATAATCAGGGAAAACACTAGAAACGCATCTTCTGAGTGCAGGTCGTGATCCAGAATATTTCTTGTCCATTGTCATGGCCTTGTCAGTCACAGGGTTGATCCAATTTGAACCCGGAGATCTTAGATATCCATATATTCATCTGCGTGAATGAGAGTCTAACGCTCATTCATCATCGGGATTCTCCTCCTGGCTGGTCTCAACCAAAGAATACTGGTCATTCACACAGCTTTGAGAATCAGAACAGCATATATTGCGGGCATGACTAAAAACTGCCGACAGCTTCCCCTCATACGCAACTAGTTTGTGTACCGTATGGTTTGGTTTGGTTTGGTTTGATTGGGCACTCCATCGTATTACAATGGGCACAGGTCATACAGAGTATGCCGTGCAACCCGTTCCCCCACCCCGCCCTACAAATGCTCCCTCCTACCAATGACGCATAGCCATCGGTAATTCCCCATTATATCTTCTTTACATCTGTATCCATATCATCTAATGTTGATCAGGTCCCACACAGAGTATGCCGTGCAGCGCGTTCCCCCACACCGCCCTACAATTGCTCCCTCATACATGTACCAATGACGCATAGCCATCGGTAATTCCCCATTATATCTTCTTTACATCTGTATCCATATCATCTAATGTTGATCAGGTCCCATACAGAGTATGCCGTGCAGCGCGTTGAACATGTATGCGTATCAGTCCTGACGATGACATAATATATGTCGAAATATTGATCAAAATATGGCTTTTCTGTCGTTATTCGGAGTAACAATACTTCTTTGCGTTCCCCCACACCGCCCTACAATTGCTCCCTCATACCAATGACGCATAGCCATCGGTAATTCCCCATTATATCTTCTTTACATCTGTATCCATATCATCTAATGTTGATCAGGTCCCATACAGAGTATGCCATGCAGCGCGTTCCCCCACACCACCCTACACATGCTCCCTCATACATGTACCAATGACGCATAGCCATCGGTAATTCCCTATTATATCTTCTTTACATCTGTATCCATATCATCTAATGTTGATCAGGTCCCATACAGAGTATGCCGTGCAGCGCGTTCCCCCACACCGCCCTACAATTGCTCCCTCATACCAATGACGCATAGCCATGGTAATTCCCAATTATATCTTCTTTACATCTGTATCCATATCATCTAATGTTGATCAGGTCCCATACAGAGTATGCCGTGCAGCGCGTTTCCCCACACTGCCCTACACATGCTCCCTCATACACGTACCAATGACGCTTAGCCATCGGTAATTCCCCATTATATCTTCTTTACATCTGTATCCATATCATCTAATGTTGATCAGGTCCCATACAGAATATGCCGTGCAGCGCGTTCCCCCACACCGCCCTACACATGCTCCCTCATACATGTATCAATGACGCATAGCCATCGTTAATTCCCCATTATATCTTCTTTACATCTGTATCCATATCATCTAATGTTAATCAGGTCCCATACAGAGTATGCCGTGCAGCGCGTTCCCCCACACCGCCCTACAATTGCTCCCTCATACCAATGACGCATAGCCATGGTAATTCCCCATTATATCTTCTTTACATCTGTATCCATATCATTTAATGTTGATCAAGTCCCATACAGAGTATGCCGTGCAGCGCGTTCCCCCACACCGCCCTACACATGCTCCCTCATACATGTACCAATGACGCATAGCCATCGGTAATTCCCCATTATATCTTCTTTACATCTGTATCCATATCATCTAATGTTGATCAGGTCCCATACAGAGTATGCCGCGCAGCGCGTTCCCCCACACCGCCCTACACATGCTCCCTCATACATGTACCAATGACGCATAGCCATCGGTAATTCCCCATTATATCTTCTTTACATCTGTATCCATATCATCTAATGTTGATCAGGTCCCATACAGAGTATGCCGCGCAGCGCGTTCCCCCACACCGCCCTACACATGCTCCCTCATACATGTACCAATGACGCATAGCCATCGGTAATTCCCCATTATATCTTCTTTACATCTGTATCCATATCATCTAATGTTGATCAGGTCCCATACAGAGTATGCCGCGCAGCGCGTTCCCCCACACCGCCCTACACATGCTCCCTCATACATGTACCAATGACGCATAGCCATCGGTAATTCCCCATTATATCTTCTTTACATCTGTATCCATATCATCTAATGTTGATCAGGTCCCATACAGAGTATGCCGTGCAGCGCGTTCCCCCACACCGCCCTACACATGCTCCCTCATACATGTACCAATTACGCATAGCCATCGGTAATTCCCCATTATATCTTCTTTACATCTGTATCCATATCATCTAATGTTGATCAGGTCCCATACAGAGTATGCCTTGCAACGCGTTCCCCCACACCGCCCTACACATGCTCCCTCAGACCAATGACGCATAGCCATCAGTAATTCCCCATTATATCTTCTTTGCATATATATCCATATCATCTAACCTTGATCAGTCTTCTCTCTATTTCTCTTAATCATCTCTATATATTCACCAATTATTTCTCTTCATTTTCCCCAATAAAATGCCCTGATATGTCCCATCATTTTGCCTATTCCAGAAATCATACATCCAATGTCATGGAAATTCCACCCATTCTTTCTCATTTTCTCATAATATCCCACTATTTTTTCCTTATACAGAGTATGCCGTGCAACGCATTCCCCCACACCGCCCTACACCTGCTCCCTCATACCAATGACGCATAGCCATGGTAATTCCCCATTGTAACTTTTTTACATCTGTATCCATATCATCTAACCTTTATCAGGTCCCAAGTCTTACCTCTATTTCTCTTAATCATCTCTATATATTCATCAATTATTTCACCCATTTCTCTTCATTTTCTCCAATAAAATACCCCAATATTTCCCGTCATTTTGCCTATTTCCGGAGATCATCAATCCAATGACATGTAAATAACACCCAGTATTTCTCATTTTCCTCAATGCAATATACCACTATTTTCCTTTCACTGTGCATATTCACTCAATGTCATAAAATACCATGCCTTATATACGCCTGTGCTTTCCCCAAGTATTTTCACTTGTTATTCTCTATCATCTCAGTAAATTCCCTCATTGTGGATATTCACACTCATGCTTCCCTCTGTCTTCTGTGATCAACTCTCTTAATTTTCCCTTATTTTCCCCGATCAAATATGCCCGCATATACCCTCGTGTCCATTCCCGCAGGATAATATAATCCAATGCCATAGCTTCCATCACCCAGCATTCCCAGACCAGCCTGTGTGCATGTATGTTCCCTTGTGTCAATGGTAAATAATTCCTGATGCTTACTTCTCCACATCATCTCTGATTCTATTTGAATAATATTGCCATTTCCCCTGACCGGTATATACCTGATTTGCCTAGTCCAACTCTTTTCGTACTTCCCAAACATCCCTAATAAAATCATTAATGAGACCACTCTCCTGTCTTCTCTTATCCTGTTTGATGGTGCCTGCCTTTCACTTTTCTCATCAATTCTTTCCCTCACCCTATCCACAATATTCTGTCCAGTAATTCCTTGCATTATTTCCATTAGTGCCTCTGTCAGCAAATGTGATTTTTTCTCCTTTTTCTTAAGTTCTTTTATCTCGTCTTCCATGCCTGTTACTCGACATTTGAAACAGATCATCCCCCACTCGCCCGCCCTTTCCAATAATGCTTCTTCACCTATCATATCCATATCTGATCCACACACTGCGCATGAAATTACTGAAACTTCTATATCAGGCCCTACCTGTATTAACCACTGCATTATGTTTAAAACATCCATCTTCCATTTCCTCCAACCATCTAGTATCAGAATCTGTATCTATCTTCTCATAATCCATTCTTATTTTGTTCTTACAATTTAATATAAGAAGGACCTCCCAGTAAAATCACACTTCTGGGTTAGTTTGTTCTTTCAACATAAACTGTAGCCAGCCAGGCTAAATTCTACACCCAGATGACCGTAAGATGGAATGTTCTCCTGTTTAATGACCAACTGTGTGTCCAGTCCAGGACACTTCTCAGCAGCTGATTGGCCCCCCAGCATGTATATCTGCTTTCCCCATTACCAGGCCACTGAGGCATTAAATCTGTCATCACACACGACTGAGATGATAATATTTTGCCTTTCCCAGGGGTGGACCAAAGAGTTTTGTCTCGTGATATCAACTGGACTTTTCACTCAAGATTTAAAAGGCACCAGTTTGACCATAAAATCACCGTATACTTGTACCGTATAGCTATGCGTACTAAGCCGACATGCGGACTGACACCCAGACTGCTGGATACTTTCAGGACATTGCAGTAAGTGGCCTTCCTGAAAAACCACGCTCAGGCGTAAATGCCAGAATCAGTTTTTAATCAATTGAGTATGTCTATTGTACTATCAACTGAAATAAAAACATTGGCGGACTTGGCTGATCGAGTTCCATGAGCAGTAGTACCAGCCTTTAACATCAGAAGAGCGTGTAACGTAACACCAATGTTAACATCAAAGGAAAATCTTTTTAGACATCGCTGTTCATTCTCCTTTGCAAGGCCAGATACTTATGTAAGCAGTCGGATTTTCTCGATCGCAGTTGCCATCTCTCTACTTAGGACATACTTATATATTGTATAGATAAAGTAATGACTGTTGCTGATAGGCTAATTTCACTCGTTTAAAACGTTGCACCTGTGCACTGTACTCGAATGCGGTAAGCCACGAGGATGATTGCGCTTCTATATTTTATCCTGTACTACATACATGAATGAATACATTTGAATGAAGTTAGAAGATAACAAAATCGCCTATTTGGATGTTTTTTTATGCATATCAGTTTGGTTTGAAATACTTCTAAATGACGTGTCGACGTAAGATGGCGCCTCGCTTCCGACACCACGACGACACGACTATCTATTGTCTGGAACTGCTTGAATATGGATGCTAATATTGTGGTTTCAATACGGAATTTCGATCATCGATTGCCGGAAATCTTTATGTAAGACGGATTAGATATGGAATGTCGGATCTGACGACTGAATTGTGAAAGTATATACACCTTTAATCTTACTAGCACCCCCCCCACCAAACTTTCTGGCCAGAACGACATAATAATGAGAGGTGACACTCCCTTATTTTGTAGTTTATCATAGTGGGGTCATGTTCAGCCTACTTGCATAACCCCCTCCCCGCCCCGAGCAGAGGAGCATGGGTAAATTCGAAATGGCGGTCGTATGGGATACCATTTGTCTTCAAAATTATACTGCTTTTCCGCTATAAAAGTGGATGAAAACAATTTAATTTCACATCAAACTAAAATTTACTACTCTATCGGGCAGTTTTTGTGGAGAAATTATATAAATTGAAAGTTATAAAAAATCGATCAGAGAAGGGCTGTTTTGAAAATCACGTCATTGTGACGTCATCAAAGCAACCGTCTTGAGCTTGACCCAAGGGTATAGTTTGTTAAGCTTCATCCTTCTAGCTCAAGGGCTAAAAAATTAATTAATTAGAGGGGTGGGCGAAATGCCGCCCTCAGGCCCGGACAGGTCCAGAATAGCCCAGGTCAGATAGAGTTAATCCGACGTAATATGTAGAATCTGATTGAATAAAAAATAGCTGCCGGTGACATGGATTGACGATAGGATAACAGTGGGATATCCTGGATTTTTAAATTATTATGCGGAAGTTTGTTGTGCTACACGCACAAAACGAACTATTTTGGCAATCGACTATTTTAGTCTCTTACCTT
>JAVTVY010055367.1:0-30515 GCA_036873755.1 Hanleya hanleyi
GCGATAGGCGATACGCGAAGTCGCGATAGGCGATACGCGAAGTCGCGATAGGCGATACGCGAAGTCGCGATAGGCGATACACGAAGTCGCGATACGCGAAGTCGCGATAGGCGATACGCGAAGTCGCGATACGCGATAGGCGATACGCGAAGTCGCGATAGGCGATACGCGAAGTCGCGATAGGCGATACGCGAAGTCGCGATAGGCGATACACGAAGTCGCGATACGCGATACGCGAAGTCGCGATAGGCGATACACGAAGTCGCGATACGCGATACGCGAAGTCGCGATACGCGATACGCGAAGTCGCGATAGGCGATACACGAAGTCGCGATAGGCGATACGCGATACGCGAAGTCGCGATAGGCGATAGGCGATACGCGAAGTCGCGATACGCGATACGCGAAGTGGTATGAAAGAAATCACTGCGCATGTCACGTTCAATTCGGGTCTCGCTTCAAAGATTCAGATGACTATATATTTCGTTAATAATTCAGTGAAGTCTACAATAAATGTACCCGGTACATTGCACTTGCTTCGATAAACACACTGATAATTTTACAAGCCAACACGTTCCATTACACATGTAATGTTCATACTTTTCAGTTTAGCACAATGAACCTTTGTTATATTCTAATTAGTACCTAAACGCGAAGACCATCGTATGTTGTACATTCCATAGAAGAAACACGAATCGACAAGATTAAAATATTCGAGCCTCGCTCGACCGTCTTTATATAGGTTCGCGTGGCCTCCGGGGAGGGGGGAGGGGGTCGTGTCACAGCGTAACAGGTTCGTACTGCATTCGTACTCACATCGTATACTGCATACGTACGTATTCGTAACAGATTATCGAGCATTGGTAGTGGGTTTGCGGGCTGTCGTGTTAATGCATAGGGCGCCCTTCATTGAATCGTACTGCATGCGTACTCATTCTTGATGATTCTTGTTAAATGCTTATTACTTAACCCTTAGGTAATAAAGTTTCCCAAAGTTAAGTTACAACTTTAGAACGAAGTTTGGATTAAATCCTCGAAACTTGAGTTCCGACCCAAATTTTTGTCTAGGCCCTTGGCTTTTTTGGAGGTCAAAATTCAACCTTCCCCGATTTTTCTAAATGTATTTCAACCATTAACAGATTGATTTCCTCTCCATGATACAACTGAATGCAGGGCTTATTTCCCCACCCCTACATTCTCATTGTTTGATTTCTTATCCTGAATTTCATATATATTCCCAGTTGCAAAGCTAATAAAGTAAAATGTTAAATTTCACAGTTTCTACAGCTTCGAATTATAGTTACTGAACCTTTATTACCACAAGTAAATATCCCCAGACCGCGACTTAAGGGTGAAGGAGGGTAAGTGTGGGCGAGTGAGATGGATAATTCAATGCAGTCACCAGCCTGTTCACTACAATCGATCCTAGTTAGCTGGAAATGGCAACTATTTAATGATACTCCTTATCTACAGATTGTGTTTATGGGTTGTTCTGTATTTTTTTCTGTTAACAAGTTATATCTTGAGATAAAACAAAAGAAATACAAAACAAAATATACAGTTTTTTTTATGTTTTTCATGATATATGATATATATCGTATAATATGGAACATTCAAACCCAGTTATATTTTGTCTGCATGTAATAAATTATGAGTAGACACTCGATTATAGCCCACATACTCAGTTTACTACCTAGAAATATAGTTCTTGCATTTCATCCATGACAATTTCAATAAAATGACAGGAACGTGTGTTTCATTGTGACAATACAACGGCTACAGTTGTATATACAGTTTTTGGGGGAGTTCCGAATCACGGGGAGTTGCGGATCACTTTCCTAATTAATGCCTGATATTTCTTGAAGTAAAGCATCCGATTGAAACTTTTTAGGTCTATTGGAACGTCTGTTTCCGTGGACTGAAATGAATGTCAAACAACCGACCTGCATTGTTTCTTTTCCGGTCAATTCGGCAACGTAATACTTCCGGTACTGTGCAATGACAAATTGACACCGAGTCGAAAAACACGTGCGATTTTTCCAGTAGTGAATCTGCGTGAAATAAGGTGGGTTTAGGCGATATATTCAGTATTTATTTAAGTGACAGAATCTTGCTAAATGGCCAAACAAAATATCTAGTGATTTGCGATAAATGTTAACTGATCAGCATTGTAATATAATGGCGCTATAGAGATGGCAGTTCCGAATCAACGAAATAAGCGCCTTTCATAACTTGAAATCGGTGAATAAGGAACCGTCTCACAACTAATACAACAGGTGTAAACCGACTTTAAGGAAGATTGGTCAATCCATGGCATTGTCAGAAAAACATGAATCAATGACAATATCCTTGTAACCGGAACTATACGCGAATCATTCCAAACCTTGGTGAACAAATCATTTTCTCGATATTACAGAATCATATTCAATAATTTCAGACATATCTCTTACTCCAATATAAAAAGTTTTTATAAATAAAAATGTTTATCACTGAGCAAGGTTTCTACGAGTTCAATAACTGGATGTCCCTTTATTAACACTATCTGGCCTGGAAGATTTGGGGTGTATCGCAGGTGGGGGGGGGGGAGTCAACCCATATATTTTCGCTATCGATCAGGCTAGAGCGCTGCAACATAACACACCCTATCTTTTGCTCAAGCTCTACCCGAAAGAGTAACAAAGTTTAAGATGAACTCTATGATGACGTCGAGTAACATCATCTCGGCAGCCATTTGTCGACTATTTTTTGGGCCGATTTTTCGAAATTTTAATTTTTCGATTTTCTTTCATAAACTACCAAATAAAGTAGAGAATAACTACTTTTGTCCAAATAAAATACTTTCTGGTCCTTTTAGGCCAGAAAAAAAAATCGAAGAAATGGACAGAACTGGCTGAAAAAAAAACATTTCTGAGATACCACACGGCCGCCTTTTGAATATACAAATGATCCTCTGCTCGGCCCAGGCCTAAAATGACCTTAATATGATAAACTTTAAAGTCACGAAGTTCCCGCTTCCTCTGTTTTGTCGTTTTGGAGCAGTACAGGAAAGTTCACAAGCTCACCCTCCATGATTGTCAGATATCTTATCCTAAAATGTTCTAAAAAATAATTAAATTGAGATTACAATGCAATTATGTAGGCTCGCTACAAGATAAATATACTTCAGAACATTTTCGAGGCTAGATCTGTGTGTCATTTGTGCCTGGACTGCAATAGTTAAAAATTCGCTCACGGGGCGGGGAGAATTACGGCAACATTGAAATCTTCTCTGGGGCTTCACCGACCTATGTATGATTAGCAGATGACACCTCAAGCCAATAAAAAATCCATTCTCAGTGCCTGTAACGGCCGATAGATGGCGTGATCCGCAACTCACCAAAATGATTCGCAACTGCCCGCGCTGGTGCACTGAAGCGGAGGTTATTTTCTCATCGATTGACAAGTTCGAATGAAGATTTTTTTACATACAATTATAGACGACAGATTTCCCTAGAATATAACACCAACAGTCGCTCTCACCTCGTAAAAGAACGAGCGCTAGCAGTCTGGATGTGAACAGTGATTCGGAACTCCCCCAAACACTGTACCATGTTGGATACCCGTCTGGTACAATAGCATGGGAAAACAATGACTACAGAAGTACTATATGCAAATGTATACCAGCAAAGCAGAGAGTGCCCATCATTCAATACTTTCGTAGTTCTCTCCAGTCCCTAGTAAATCAATATATTTAGCTTATGGTTATACAATAGCATCTCCCAGTAAATCCCTATCTATATTGGTGTGTGGTTAGTGTAATATTTCCTGGTAAAACGCTATTCATTTTCGATTCATGGAATATTTTAATCTTGTCGATTCGTGTTTCTTCTATGGAATGTACAACATACGATGGTCTTCGCGTTTGAGGTACTAATTAGAATATAACAAAGGTTCATTGTGCTAAACTGGAAAGTATGAACATTAAATGTGTAATGGAACGTGTTGACTTGTAAACTTATCAGTGTGTTTATCGAAGCAAGTGCAATGTACAGGGTACATTTATTGTAGACTTCACTGAATTATTAACGAAATATATAGTCATCTGAATCTTTGAAGCGAGAACCGAATTGAACGTGACATGCGCAGTGATTTCTTTCATACCACTTCGCGTATCGCGTATCGCGACTTCGCGTATCGCGTATCGCGACTTCGTGTATCGCCTATCGCGACTTCGCGTATCGCCTATCGCGACTTCGCGTATCGCCTATCGCGTATCGCGACTTCGCGTATCGCGTATCGCGACTTCGCGTATCGCGTATCGCGACTTCGTGTATCGCCTATCGCGACTTCGCGTATCGCCTATCGCGACTTCGCGTATCGCGTATCGCGACTTCGCGTATCGCGACTTCGTGTATCGCCTATCGCGACTTCGCGTATCGCCTATCGCGACTTCGCGTATCGCGTATCGCGACTTCGCGTATCGCCTATCGCGACTTCGCGTATCGTATCGCCTATCGCGACTTCGCGTATCGCCTATCGCGACTTCGCCTATCGCGACTTCACGTATCGCCTATCGCGTATCGCGACTTCGCGTATCGCGTATCGCGACTTCGCGTATCGCGACTTCGTGTATCGCCTATCGCGACTTCGCGTATCGCCTATCGCGACTTCGCGTATCGCCTATCGCGTATCGCGACTTCGCGTATCGCCTATCGCGACTTCGCGTATCGCGTATCGCGACTTCGTGTATCGCCTATCGCGACTTCGCGTATCGCCTATCGCGACTTCGCGTATCGCCTATCGCGTATCGCGACTTCGCGTATCGCCTATCGCGACTTCGCGTATCGCGTATCGCGACTTCGCGTATCGCCTATCGCGACTTCGCGTATCGCCTATCGCGACTTCGTGTATCGCCTATCGCGACTTCGCGCATCGCCTATCGCGTATCGCGACTTCGCGTATCGCCTATCGCGACTTCGTGTATCGCCTATCGCGACTTCGCGTATCGCCTATCGCGACTTCGCGTATCGCCTATCGCCTATCGCGACTTCGCGTATCGCCTATCGCGACTTCGTGTATCGCCTATCGCGACTTCGTGTATCGCCTATCGCGACTTCGCGTATCGCCTATCGCGACTTCGCGTATCGCCTATCGCGACTTCGCGTATCGCGTATCGCGACTTCGCGTATCGCGTATCGCGACTTCGCATTATCGCTTCGCGACTTCGCATTATCGCTTCGCGTCTTCGCGTTATCGCTTCGCGTCTTCGCGTTATCGCTTCGCGTCTTCGCGTTATCGCTTCGCGTCTTCGCGTTATCGCTTCGCGACTTCGCATTATCGCTTCGCGTCTTCGCAATATCGCTTCGCGTCTTCGCAGTATCGCTTCGCGACTTCGCATATCGCTTCGCGACTTCGCATTATCGCTTCGCGACTTCGCATTATCGCTTCGCGACTTCGCATTATCGCTTCGCGACTTCGTACTATCGCGACTTCGCCCCATACTTCTTGAGGGCGAAGTGCGATGGCCCCTCTCGGCCATCATAATTACAGGATATTACAGGCGAGGGGATAATACGTATCTGGCAATGCTAGCATACCACGTTTATAGAATAATTATATCAGTGGAAAGTTTCGCTGATGTTCACGCATTTGTCATTCAATTTTACTATAAACTATTAGTCGATGGACGAGATGCCTTGATAAGTCAAACAGTAGTCCTGACTATTGCGGCCCATTGAATATACGGAAAAACTTGCGAAGCAGTAAAGATCGTCACATTGATCTCATTTCTTATAATCGTTTGCTGCATTTTTAACAAGCAAACACTATTCAGAATAACTCACTCTATAAAAAATATCCTAAAATATCCACTAATAGGCGTTATAAAACAAAAGTAGCGTGTCTCTTGGGGCATTGAAGCAATAAGTGGATGACAGCCGTCATCTTGAGAGCAATTACCATCGATTTACTAATTCGAAAAAAACTACAAAGGGAATGCTAATGTACATCTTTTAATTTTCTCTACGGGCGATTTTTACATTTTCCAGTTCTTTATTCCCAAGACAATGAAACCGCTGATAAATCATATCGGAGTTCGAACTGATCACGTTTAATTGGAACAAGGTATTGGGTAGAACAAATGAGACATCACCCTGTCTCACGGACATGTTCACTGCTTGTGACGTTGATTGAAAAAGTCAAATTCTTCGCAGAGTCTAACAATTGCTCTTGACGAGATACATGTCTCATATGCAGCATCTCCATGAATATTGCTATCCAGATATGGATAGTTAATAAATAATGTCGAACTAATATAGTCTCTCGTACATTCAGCTTGAAGCTACAAATCAAAGACGATTCGATGATGAATATCGATGCATGATTCTCTTCAAGTGTAGGTTCAGTTCCCACATTCATTATTCAGCCGCCACAAATGAATTTCTCTGTCAATAATCGAAATTACAACACATATAAGGGAAGTGGGAAGAGGTGCCGACATACTGACTGCGTCACATGACTTCACAGAATAGTCTTCTGGTTAACCTATTCTAAAGCACATACCAAGAATCTAACGATTCGTGATATGTGTTGTATCTCAGGTACGCTTTTATTGTACCTGTTCATGTGGCAACTTGGATGATATGACCACACGGCCCCTAGCACCGGCATAAGCGGTATTAGATACAAATCTAGAGAGCTATGATGGAAATGCTCTGACAACTCGTATACTGGTAATTGGTGAGCTGTTTCGCTGTGACAACTCGTACATTGGAGATTGGTGAGCTGTATCGTCGTCAGATGTAAATGACGGCATTTAACACAAAAGACTAGTCTGTAAGGCCCGATGTCGACCCAGCATCAACTTCCCACAAATGCCAACATATATCAAAGACCAAAGGGTCTGTACAGGGGGCGGGCCTCGGGGACGAAACGTCCACCAGCAGAATCTCGCCATATACAGGAAAAAATTACAACACATATAAGGGAAGTGGGAAGAGGTGCCGACATACTGACTGCGTCACATGACTTCACAGAATAGTCTTCTGGTTAACCTGTTCTAAAGCACATACCAAGAATCGTTCGTTCGTTAACACCAATCCCAATAATGCATGAATGAAAATTAAAAACAAGTTAGTTTCTTGCAAAAGAGAAGCGGTCACCAGGTGAGTCAGCGAGGCATACTGTACAGTTCGTCAACCCTATTCTCACTGACAAGTATTCCCAATTACTTCCGAGAATCTTCCAAGAGTTTTCTCGATATCACCAATATAGAGATTATACAAAGCGAAGAGATCGTCTATATAACTTGTGGTGAATGAGAAAGGACAGGCTTTCAAATGTTCTTTTTTAAAACTACTATGCCTAAGGGGCCATCGTGGCCCCCTACTTTTATGAGGACTCCCCTACCAAACTTATTCCCCTATCTTTGGAATAACCGAAAAATGAAAGCTGACCCTCCGTAACTTTTTCGTTTGTCATATTGGGGTCATTTTTAGCCTATTTGCATAACCCCTCGAGTTGAGGATCATGGGCGTCCATGTGGGGTACCAAAAAGTGATATTTTCGTCATTTTCGTTAAAAATTCCCGCTTTTCTTCGAGGAAAGTTGGACAAAATCTATTTTATTCCACATCAGACTATCCCTTGGGTCACTAATCTATCATGCAGTTTTTGCAAAGAAAATACATAAATAAAAAAATCGAAAAATGTTACCGAAAAATCAGCCCAAAAATGCCTCTTTTGATGTTTAAGTCACGTTGACGTCATCAAAGAGACCATCTGGAATTTTTACATTTTCCGGTAGAGCCTGACCCAATGGCCTAGTGTGGCAAGTTTCAACCCCTAGCTCAAAGGGTAAGAAGAATATTTAGGGGTATTGGGTAAAACAAATGAGATCATCATCTGGTTTCCATGTCTCACGAGCATGTTCACTGCTAGATGGGGCATAGCCCGCAATATTAGTAAAGAACTCATCTCTCGGATAACAACACAGTTAAAGTTTGTCTATTACATCTAACGAAGCCGACAATCACAGAATCTATTGATTCAGATGTAATAGTAGTGTCCCGATACTTTCATTACAGGAACTCCACGCCATCCACGATAAAAACAAGTCAAAAACATTTCAAAACACCATTATTTCAAAACCCCATTTATTGCAGTTATATACACGAAACAGCGATAAATGTTGTAGAAAAAAAATGAACAATAGATATATAGATTCAAGGCAAGTGACAGAAATGGCGGATGGGTCCAGTCAGTGTAGCATTTTCACGCGAAGGCAGAATGGATGGATCCACTCAATGTAGCACTTGTACAGAAAGGTCGTATTCGCCACAGTAAGTAATATTTATCACCAAACTTAAATAAAAAGTGCAGTGAGAGCACTAAACGGTCCAGAGTATGCAATAATGGCTTGTGACGTTGATTTAGGAGGTCAAGTTCTTCACAGAAACTAAAAATGGCTACTTGGCGAGATACATACAGGCCTTATATACAGGATCTGCTGAATATTGCTGAACGGATATGGATGTCGAACTTATATCAACAGCATATAGGTATTCCAATGGGTACTAATTGTGCACCCCTGTTGGCTGACCTATATCTGTTCTCTTATGAGTATGACTATATGCAGGCGCTTTCAAAACCGATCCATTCAAAGCCCGTTCCTTCTCGCTCACCAAACGCTATATAGACGATCTTCTCGCTGTGGATAATCGCTATATAAATGACGCAGTGAAGGATATATATCCACCTTCACTGGATTTGACGGAAACTACAGACAGCCCTACAGGCACATCATATTCAGATCTTATGTCTATAAAAATGAAGCGGGCCTTCTCTCTCGTCGACTTTATGACAAAAGAGATGATTACACTTTCGACATCGTAAACTATCCCTTTCTGGACAGTAATATTCCAGTGGGACCTGCATAAGGCGTATACATATCTCGCCTAGTAGCATTTGTTAGATCCTGTGTTAAATGTGATGATTTTAATTAACGTCACAAAACATTGTTGCAGAAACTTATAAAACAGGGCTATACCACCAAGCGCCTCAACTCAAAATTTCTCAAATTTGGCGATACATATCGCATGCTGATATTAAAATACGATCGTAGCGTGCAAGATCTATGACGCTACGTTTCGTAACCTGTGTCTAATTTCGCTTAACCTGGGGCTAGGGGCCGTATGAAGCCATGCACTTCAAGATCCTCATGGTGCTCATATGAACAGTCACAATCAAAGCGGGACTGTGATACATCATTCTCTAGATGACATTACAACGAATATTTTGGATTAAGAATACTGATCAGCGATACGGATTTGATATTTTTGGAACATCATGTCTTGCCGGTATCACTGAAAACTGTTGACCGCTTCTCTCTTGCAGACAACTGGCCTATGTTTATGTATAATATGATTGTCTTTTTGAATTTGGTGCTAATACTGTTATATGGAATGGGGAATTGGTCCTTGGATTATGGACGCGGATATTCTTCAATGGACGACGGCTGAATTATGAATGACGGACCAGACGACGCTTGTAATTCTAATCGTCTCTCAAAAAGTCAGCTTAAAGATACAGCTCAAAGAGGATTCGATTTTGAGTATCAACGCATTGTTCTCTTCAGGCGTAGACCCAGTTTCAACAGTCATTATTCAGCCGTCGTCAACAAAAAAAACAACAACAAAAACAATTTCTGTGTCAATAATCGGAAGACGTTCTACCTGCGACAGTTATCTCCAGTTCCAAACACCAATTCTAAATGAAACATACAAAGAAGTGAGTTGTTTTTGCAAGAGAGAAGCGATCAACAGTGTGGTAGCGCGGCATCATATTCTTCAGTTCGTGAAACCCCGATCATTGGCAAGTATTCTCAAGCATTTTTTCACAATATAACCAATATAGAGATTATCCAACGTTCGGAGATGAGAAAGGACAGACTTTCAAATGTTATTTTTTTTATGTAATTGCTCTATATAGTCGTATTCACGAAAAAGAAGATATATTTCTACCGAAACGGGTAGCAACTGCGAATCTAACTCCATATAATGTTTAGAGAATTTCGAGAGTCAAAGTTCTAGTATATCGGTTTGATAGACTTGAGTGAGTTAGCGTCACTTTTAACTATATCTCATCAACAGGCCTAAAGAGATATTATCAGTTGTTCAGGTTTCCCCCCGGATGTATGGAACGTTACGACCCCCGCCTCCCCCCCCCTCCTCACCCCCTTTGAAACTCATACACACTGAGGCATCAGCCGAAGGTGTAGAGGTTCAGAGATATAAAATCAGTTCCCGTCATTCTGTTGAGTATTTTACGTCCATCAAACATTTCGAAAATGTCAGTCTTGGAATAAGTGTAGATCGATATAGTCCGGGAGCCAAACCCCAGTTTGAGCCTTGACGTGGAAATGGAGTCCACCTAACGTTTTTTGATGGATTATATATCTCCTGTGTGTGCAGATTCAGAATCCGGATGATGCCAGCCTGGTAACCTTGGGGGAAATCAAAATATCCAAGATGGCCGCCAGCATATTCAACATAACCGCTGTACATCGCTTAGATTGATCGCTATATGGAATTGAGCTATATATTTTTGGTCTACGAGTGCTCAAGAAATGATGTATAGATTTATTAGTACTTCATACCACTTATAATGCTACCTCCAGCTTATCTCAACAGTAGCGGGATGGAACTGACGTCATTCTGCGCATGCGCAGTAGAAAAAGGGTATTTTAATGGACGTTTTGGGGTCGAGACGGACCCATGTTGGGTGTACTGGGCTATGGGAGGTGTCATCGTGAAGCTCTCGTGGAGGAGCGTCCGACTGGGCTAATGTGTCGTGCGTTTTCAACATTCTGCGCATGCGCAGACAGGGAATGGTGGGAAAATGGGCACTGGGAGGGACGTTTTGGGGTCGAGGTGGACCAATAGTGGTCCGATTGGGCCGTATGAGGTATCAGTTTGAAGCATTCGTGGGGGAGCATTCAACTGGATGGATTTTAAGGTGGAACTGACGCCATTCAAATATTATTTGAATAGACGTTTGGGGCCGCGACAGACCAATAGTGGACCGATTGGGCTATAAGAGGTGTCATCGTGAAGCTCTCCTGGGGAACCATCCGACTTGGTTACTGTGTCTTCCGGTTTCAACATTCTGCGCATGCGCAGTCTGGTCGTAGTACAGAAAGTAGACAATTTTGGGTTCGTGGGGGTCTGTTGAGTGATTGTGGGACCATTCGGACTCCTAATAGGCCGTGTAGGGTGTCAGCTTGAAGCTCTCGAGGGATGTTCACGTCATCAGTAAGAGTGGTAGCGAAAGCGGCCATTCTGGGGGGGTGTGAAGGTAGGTGTTTGGGGTGGAAAAGGACCATCCATGGTCCAAATGGCCAGTGACGCGTGCCCAACGCCGGGTGGTGGTAGTAGTGTCTGTACATATAGGGATTAACACATGTCCTCATCAGTCCGGGATGACGAATGGTATGGTTTTTGTTGGAAGTCATGGCGGAGCGTCCATTGTGAGTGTGTGTGTGTGTGTGTGTGTGTGTGTGAGGGTGTGCGTGCGTGTGTGTGTACTGTGTGTGAACATTGAGCTTAGTTACCCGTCTCTCTTTTTGAAGACATGGGAGGCTCTGAAAAGAATGGCTGTCATAGTCCAGTAGTGGAGGGTGATAGCACACCTCTCCATCGAGTCGACCCTGTCGAGGACCGCTTCTGTGAACACTTCCAAGATCTGGCATCGCCCCTCGTTGTCGTCGCCATCTTCAAACATGGACCGAACCACTGCTCGGTAACCCGTGAGTGAATTAACCATGATCGCATGCTGTAAAATGTGAGTCGCATAGGAATGGGTCTCCATCATGGCTCTGCAACAGTAGGAACGGGGGTGTGGGATCCAGAGGGACGTGCTTTATAGACCATGTCACACATGCACAGATCGAGAATTGTGGGGAAAGGGCTCTTGGGTGAACTTAACGCTCTACCATAACACATTGACGCCATGGTGTAGACAGATGAGAGAACAACAACAACAACAAGGATGACAGATCAATCATTATATTATCCCAGCAAGCAAGTTCTGAAACAGTTGTTTGCGCATTCTGCTTATTTCGCAGGGCCTTGGTGGGTCGTAACTCTATATCCTCTTCCAAGTGATGCTTTATGCTAGAGCGTTAAGGTCACCCAAGAGCTTGGTCTCCATGATGGACCTCTGCGTGGGGTCGCCTTTCATTTCAAGCGGCTAGGCTATACCGTTCATAGATGGCCATGGATGTTTTCCTGGTGTTAGGGCGCATTTGGATGTACGCATGAATGACTTTAGAGCTTGGAGCTTTCGGAGCTGTTGGAGCTCGGAGCTCTTGCGTTAAGACGGGCGTTGGGCATGCCTCAATCTCGAAGCTCGGAGCTCTCGGAGCTCTTGGAGTCTGAGCTCGCAGTTCTTGGAGATCGGAGCTCAAAAGTGACGTCATCGTACGCATGCGCACACACCTGTGGTGCACCCGCACCCTGGTGTACCCTGTGCTCTACGGACATTGGGAAATATGTCATATATATCAGCATTTGAAAGCCATGGGTGATTGAGGTAACCAATAAATTCAACGCTACAACACACCATAAACAGGGTAGAAAAAAGACAGATTGACTTTCATGAAAGACTTGTGATTGTCGAACGTAAGCAGGTTGAATTCCAGAAATCACTTGAATACACTCAAAAAGAAACAGAGACACACTCCAAGGAACTTGCAGACGTCCATGAAGCAGTAGCCATGCTTAAACGCGAGTTGAAACGGCTGGGTGATGAAAACAAAGCTCTGCTAAATCGAATACTTGAACAAGAGAGATATAGCCGTGGATATAACCTCCGATTTGGCGGTATTGAAGAACAGGCCGATGAAAACCCCATGGCCATTGTACAAAACCTGATAAAAGAAAAACTTCAACTCCCTAATGTTCATGTTGAGAACGCTCATCGTGTCGGCCGCAAACGAGATGACATCACGCGACATATCCTCGCCAAATTCGTTTATCGCCCTGAACGACGCGACGTACTCTTCAAGGCCAAATCAGTACTTAAAGAAAGTCCCGTGTTCGTAACAGAAGACCTCATTCCAGAAGACAGAGTAAAAAAGAACGCCGTACGAAACTATATGAACAAATGCTACCAGGAAAATAAGAAAGTACGGTTCACAAAAGGAAAATTGTACGTCGACGGACGGGAAGTTCCAGACTCAGAATCTTGTGCTCCAGCAGAAAGTGTATTATAAAACACTCTGAATCAATATCTCTCTGTGCACAACAAATTTCCAGAATATCTCCATATGAGATATGTATTATCAATCTATCCATCTGATCCCAACAAATACGAACCAAATACAAACACCCAATATCATGTACTATATCAATATATGCAAATCTTTCCCCATTAGATACATTTTTATTTTTATTTAATCTACAGAATTATTTGTCTAGAGACCACTTATTAATTATTTCAAGCCTCATCTTGCACAGCTCAAATAACATTCTCCGTTTAAATGCTTAATTTGTATTTCAAAACTGTTCAATATATATCTTGAGAAATTCACATAATATTAATATCCGGACTATATGCAGTATAGTGCAAGTACAACGTATTCCATAGCAAACAGTATGTTCTTTAATTATACAGCCAATTGTTTACACATAGTTTGGGAATATTCCATGTACCAGAATTGTTTTGTTTCTTTGTTTTTCACTCTAAACAACAAAATTGTGTTGTTGCTTTGTTTTTCGCTGAAAACAATCTGAGTTGCCGCTCAACCTATTAGCATTGTACTTCTCTATAGACAGTTTGGCGCCTCTGCAACCACGCTGTAGCTAATAATCAACTGTAATCAAGCTGATATAATTAAAACAACTAAATGACATCTTAGCTGTTCACGTGAGTGTAAAGCTTGTATTCCAGAGAATGTAGAATTGTGCGTATCGCGTTAATCTTTCAGCACCTCTATAAGACGCTGTATTGTTGTCACTAAAACCATATGTACTATCTGATACCAGGTAGCCGTTTTAGCCCTTGTTATATCTATATGTTTTCATTGTACTTTGTTTTTGTATATACCAATGTTTTTCTAGTCTTGATTTGTTCGTCCTGTAAATGTTTTCTAAGCTCCCTATACACAGAGCACACGCTCAACACAAACTTGTTTTCATTATTCTTCCAAGATATATCAATCGCACATTTGACACATGCTGAACTATTTAGAACTTCATTCACGCAACATATACATGTTACTCTGCCACTACTTGTGTACACAACCGACTGGTTCAATGTTGTTACGGCAACATTACACGTCAGTTATTTACTATGCAGGCTGTTGATTATTTTACATATATCTTTGACTAATGACGATGAATACTCTATGTGAATTACCTTTTTATAATGAAGATCTAACTCATGTGGAAGTACAAAAGCAACATGGTTCTGAATATCTACTTGGTGATTTAGAAAAAATGTTATTCAACCCGTTGGATCTAAATGTGACTGAACACAATAGCTATGCGACAGACGACACGGATGGCGAGTTGAATTACTGGGGTAAACTTAACAACTCCCGCTCTAATTATTGTTTTGTAGAAACGTTTAAATCACATATAGGCAACAATCTTATATCTGACTCTAAAACCCTATCTGCCTTGCATATCAATGCGCGAAGTCTGAAAAAGCATTATACAGAAATTCTTTCCCTACTTTACAATCTGGATCATAAGTTTTCGGTAATTGGTATATCCGAAAGTTGGCTCGATCCCGCAACACAAGAGCTGTATAACATTCCTGGTTATTCTCCTTTCCCACTATCCAGATCCGTGCGAAAAGGTGGTGGAATAGTTTTGTACATTAAAGAAGAATATAGAAACTGTTTTATTCGAGAAGATCTTTCAAAAATCGATCAAAATGGCGAATACGAGGCTCTTTTTGTTGAAATTAACGACAATAACAACTCTTGTGTTGTGGGACTAATTTATCGACCACCTGGCAAAAGTGTTGACTATTTTAATGCAAGTCTTTTGAATATGTTTGATATTTTAAAACCTGAAAATAAACAGTGTATGTTGCTTGGCGACTTTAATATCGACCTACTAAAGACGGGAAATCACAGCCCAACTAATTCATTCTTTGAAATCATGAAATCGTTTCACTTTTTCCCCAAGATATGTAATCCAACTAGAGTAAAATCAAGATCCGCAACACTCATTGATAATATTTTTACAAATTTCCACGAAGATGATATAAGCGCTGGTATCTTACTTACAGACATTTCTGATCATTTTCCTGTATTCTTCCTCTGTAACTCTTCAATTTCCAAGCACAATAAGCAGAACAATATAACATATAGACATATTAGCACCAGCAACCAGACTCTTTTCGAAGAAAAAATACAATCTGTCGATTGGAATATTTTATATATGGAAACAAACGTTCATTCAGCTGCTAGGTCTTTTAGTGACACATTTAATTCCATCTACAATGAATGTTTTCCAATTAAATGCCATAAAACACAAACAAAAACAAAAAAACCTTGGATAAGCACAGCTCTTTTACAATCAATACATGAAAAAAATCGACTATATAGATTATGGATGACCACACGTAACACCGAACTGAACAACAGATACAAAGTATATCGCAATAAACTAAACCACACGTTACGGATTGCGAAAAAGTTATACTATGAAAATAAATTTAAACAGTTGAACAACAACATTCAGGGAACATGGAAAACTATAAATAATTTATTAGGCAAGGCAAAATCTTCGATCTTGCCTTCTGCCGTTGTTGTAAATGGTACAGAGACCTCAAATCCTGAAGACATAGCAAACTGTTTCAATAAATATTTCTGCTCAGTAGCTACTGAACTTGCCGATAAAATTCCAGCTACCAATTCAGACTTCATGTCATATCTGAATAATAAATATACGAGTGAGTTTACGCTATCACCATGTAGCCCAGAAGAGATTTCTGGCGTAGTTCAATCTCTGAAAAACGCCTCCCCTGGCCAGGATGGAATTCGCATGTCGCTAGTAAAACCTATAACAAACTACATTACCTCTCCACTGTCGTTTCTACTCAATCTGTCGTTCACAACAGGTGAATTTCCGAATATTTACAAAATTGCTAAGATCAGTCCAATATACAAAGGCGAGGAAAAAAACAGAGTAACTAATTATAGACCGATATCTGTACTGCCTTGCTTCAGTAAAATATTTGAAAAAGTTATGGCAAACCGAATGATCTCATATCTTGAAGACCAAGGCATCATCAGTCCCAGCCAATACGGATTTCGTGCAAACCACTCAACTTCCCATGCTGTAGTGTCGCTATATGAAAAATTAGCCATGGCCAAGGAAAACAAACAATTTAGCATAACAACGTTTCTTGATTTAAGCAAAGCATTTGATACTGTCAATCATAATATACTTCTAAAAAAACTTGATTATTACGGCTTTCGAAATATAGCAAATGACTGGTTCAGAAGTTACTTCTCAAACCGCACCCAAATTGTCTCCCTAAACAATACATTCTCAACACCTTCTAACATTACATGCGGAGTTCCCCAAGGTTCGATTCTTGGCCCAATCTGCTTCTTACTTTACATCAATGATATCACAGCTGCTTCAGATGTTGAAATTACCCTTTTTGCCGACGACACGAGTATTACCTACTCTTCCTCCGACCCGAAACTCCTTTCTGAAACCATGAATGTGGAATTATGCAAATTATACGAATGGTTTTGTTGCAATAAGCTCTCTCTAAATGTTTCCAAAACAAAATGCATATTCTTTAAGCCGCATCGTTCGTCATCTTCGTTTCATCCAATTATAAGAATTAACAACATTGACGTAGAACTTGTTGAAAATTTCAAATTTTTAGGAGTATATTTTAACAACAAACTCAACTGGCAAACACACATAAGCAAACTAAGCTCAAAATTATCAAGAAACATCGGAGTAATCAATAATATCAAGGACTGTGTCAATAAAAATACATTAATCACTCTGTACTATACATTATTTTACGCACTCGTTACATACTGCAATTTAATATGGGCGAATACCTTTCCTACTCACACTGCCCCACTTACTGTTCTACAAAAGCGACTGGTTCGTATCATTTGCAAAAAAACTAAATACGCACATACTCAACCATTATTCATCCAACTAAGCATGTTAACTTTCAATAAAATCAACGACTATGTAATCCTAAATTTAATCCACAAAGCTATACACCAACCACTTTCTTTACCAAATCGTTTCCGAACTTACTTTACCAGACTGCAAAACATTCATCAATACCAAACACGACAGAAACACCTCAATCTTTATCGACCGTTCTACAATTCTCAACTATCATTTTATACTACTTATATCAAAGGACCGCGAATATGGAACCAACTTAACACAGAACTCAAGTCAATTACTTCCATATCATTATTCAAAAAAAGATTAAAATACCACCTAATAACTCGCGACATTCAAAACTAAAAGTAAAATGACCATCCAATAGCCTACTATAAAAAATTATATCATTACATTAAGTCTCATATATATTGGTGTGTGTGTGTGCGTACGTGTGTGTACATGTGTGTTTATATAAATATGTAATAATCATATTATCAAATAATCATAGTTATATATATCATTGTATCATATGTTCCCCAAGTACACCTATTAAGCTATCCTCTCCTTTGTATATACGTTCAAAACAAATGTTATTGATCTCTCTGAGCTCATATAATTCACCATTATATTATTAGTAAATATATTTATATACTTAAATTTATTTTTTATTATAATATGCACTAAATTATTATGGGATAGAACAAGCCCATCTGGGTTTTATTCCCGCCATTATCACACCAACCATTATGTATATATATATTGTATTATCTGAACCATTATTTTACCATTGTTATATTTATTGTTATGTTGGTATATGGTGAATAAATATCAATCAATCAATCAATCTTTATATTTCGAAGAGACGGACATACTTTAACCTTATCTGGCCTGGGCTTTTTGGGACCTGTCCTGACCTGGGAGGGGGGGGGGGGCGAAATGGCCCCCCTCTAATTATTTTTCTTACCCCTTGAGCTAGGGAGCTGAAAATTACCACACTATACCCTTGGGTCAAGCTCTACCAGAAAATGTAAAAAAATCCAAGATGGCCGCTTTGATGACGTCACAGTGACGTCATTTTCTAAAACGGCATTTTTTGGTCGATTTTTCGGTCGAATTTTCCGATTTTTTTATTTATGCAATTTCTCCGCAAAAACTGCAGGATAAAATAGTAAATATTAATGTGATATGAAATCAAATAGTTTTTGGCCACTTTTCATCGCGAAAAAGCAGAAATTTTGAAGAAATATGACAAAAACATCACTTTTCTGGTACCACACGTGGTCGCCATCTTGAATTTACCCATGATCCTCTACTCGGGGGGTTATGCAAATAGTCTCAAAATGACCCCAATATGATAAACTATAAAGTCAAGGAGTTTCAGCTCTCCATTTTTTGTCGTTCCGGAGATAGCGCAGAAAGTTTGGTAGGGGGGACCATTTCGCCCCCACCTCCAGGCCAGGTACGGCAGCCATCTTGAATAATATTTCCTGTTATTCTTGTTTACTTGTTTGTTTTTGCCAAATTGTTGTGTGACGTATGCACTGATTGAATTTATCCCAAATTTATAGTCAAATATATCACAATCAGTGATCGAGATCATCCATGCGACAATTCAGCACGACATAATAACCAGGAAATGCCTCATGGCGGCCATCTTGGATAATTCGATTTCCCCAAGGATGCCAAGGTGGCATCATCCGGTTTCGTGATCAGCACATCGAAAAGATATAGAAACCATCAAAAAACATTAGGTGGACTGTATTTCCAGGTTTTTCGACCTGCTCCCGGACTAATAGGATAAATATAAAACTCGCGTAATTTTCTTTATCAAAGACAGAAACGATAGGCAGCTCTAACAATTCTTTATGGATACCGTGTAATAACCGTCAAGTTGTATCCCTCTCCTCGTGTTCTTCCTGTTCTTTTGTTCTCAATACAATGTATCGCCTGTGAAATCATATCGGGGTACGAGATAATGTACATCACTTGTCGAGTCCCACTCTATAACATGAAACAATTGTATAATATTAGCTCGACGTGTATGGTAGTGGATACGACTTTTTCTATTATCGGGACAGAAACAAGGTTCTCATATAACATGACCGTTTCCTATGGGAGAAAGCCATTGTAGAAAAATCGTCTACCATGAGCTGACGTCATGCCGTTACGTCACGCACTATTTCATCGTCTGCTTGTTACAATGTTACTGTTTAATGTCAGTCGACTATCACTGAGTGAACGACATATAGTTGCAGTAGCGGAATATTTCAACAATTTCGGTGTCATTAAAGTAGTGTATTACTTATAAAAATCCTGTTCTCTTTTATTCAGCGCTTGTAGCCTGGGTGTGATTCGGCCCATTCATGGACCAAAGTGCCCAATAGTAGTATTGCGCGCTTGACCTGGTTTTGCGCTTACAACATCGTCGGTCGAAAATGGGACGTCAGCCTTTATTTTAGCTTCTCTGATATGTTATATGAGAAAAAAGCTCTCACATTCGTTCATTTCTAGACGACTTTTCCCACACTCGTTTAAGAAAAATGTGCCCTGCACTCGCTAAAGCTCGTGCAGGGCACATTTTTCTCAAACTCGTGTGGGGAAAGTCGTCTAGAAATGAACTCATGTGAGAACCTATTAGTCTAACCACATGGCCCATGTAATATAGTACAAGGACAGTCTAAATGAATATTTGACCGATTTCTTCGCGCTTTGTGCATCTGTTTCCATTGTCCGTTTCTTTCCAGGTTGATACTGACACCAAGAAGACTGTATTCACTGCGCAATAAAAATAATATCCACACATCCCATCGTGATTAATGGATAATTGGCAAAAAACATTGGAGAAACGTGGTCGCTCTACTGTAACGCCATGAAAGCAGGAAGCTTTAGTGAAAGCTCTTAGGTGAAGTATATTAGAAGGCGAATAATGCTGATTCATTGCCTATTCACTTTGAGCTATTGATCAGAGCGTCCTGTATCAAACGTAAAATACAGACACGACTAACATTGGCCTTAGTGATAATCCTTTGACAGTGATACTGATCAATGATCACATTGCATGTTGCGTTAAGTGAAGCGAAAGTGAACATTCAGAGCCGAGAACACGGTGGGCTCTCGGACGTTCAGCCACGCTTTTGTTGCAGCTGTTCATGTGGAGACTATGAAGTATCCACACGGCCCCCAGCACCGGCTTAAACAGAATTAGATATGCTAGCTCGGGAGATGTGATGACAGATCAGCCTAAACAACTCATCTGATGTCAATGGACGAGCACCATGGACGTCCGACGGAGCACATGACTTGACATGGGGTAACCCGGTAAATGAAAGAAACGTAGAAAAACTAACCTGTAATGTACGACGTCATCCGCCTTAAATTTCCCACCGAAACAATAAACGTACACATATTTGTCGAGTGACTTGTACAGAGGGCGGGCCTGGTGGACTAAGTAATTCCGCTTAAGCCGGTGCTAGGATCCGTGCGGATACTTCATAGTCTCCACATGAACATTTACAAGAAAAGCGCGGCTGAGATACTAAGGCTACGTCTGAGAATCCACCGTATTCTCGGATCTGAATGTGAGGTGACGATAGAAGCTGTATAGTCATATGGTTGCTTTTTAGTCGCCGGACGTCAGTTTTTCCCACCTCTTGCATGTCGCTCCAACAGTTACGATAAACCATTATGTTAATGGTCTTCGCCATCCAGTTCTCGGTTATCACAGCCTAAGTTTCTAAGTCAATATATTACACTCTCCTGAGTTTACGACGCTGAATAATCAACTGGCAATTCGCTATCGATCTATTACATAAATGTTTGATGCAGGGATTAGTTATGACGCAGTTCTGTGAGTTCCATTAACCTTCAGAAATATTATACCCGGATACTACTCAGGTTTATTGCAGTCGATAACGCAATTACAATCCATATTATTTGGCGATAGAGTGGAATATCTGCCCGGTGTAATTTCTCCTTACAGGTTATCTACTTTGATCACAGATATAATAGTTAATAACCTTGGTAATCTTAGATAGACATAATGTTATATCGGGGAACTGGCATTATTGGAACCACCAATACGTATTACTGAACATGAAGTATCCTAAACCAATTTGCACTGCTGGTTTCAATCCAAAGTTATAACAAGAAGAATAATTGACGCTCGTAGATCCTGCGGTATTCGAATAGAACATCGATCTTGGGTAACAGACGATAACATCGATTGATTAGAATACAATAACAGTTTGACTTCCGCTGTATCAGATATGATGCAAAGTGAGGGCCTGCTTCGTGCTTTCCGCGAACAAACGATGAAATCGAAGTTCTGTTTGTGTAAATAACCTTCGTCCTGTTCTAGGTTATGGAATATGTGGTCGACTGAATGCGCTCCAACACCGATTTTAGCCTGAATAAGTCAGAATTTTAGTCATAATTGATAGAGAATGTAAAAATCGGAATGTTACTACGTATCTTGCTCTCAAATGTTATAAATTAACTGATTCAGACAGTAGTCGTAGAGATTTATGGATTATTAAGCGAGGCAGTAAACATTGTCATATACACATCCTTACTGGGCGTTTTTCTTGCATTCTGAACAAACGGGCATTATTCAGAAAATATCCGCTAAATATAATCGCCCAGAATATCCACCAATGAGCCTTAACACTACACCAGCGTGTATTTTGGATATCGTGAAGCTATTTATTGGATGGCAATCGTGATATTGAGAGAAAACGAGCGTAGATTTTCCGTTCCACAGAACTATAAAGGGATGTACATTAGCGCTTCCACTCTAATTTTAACGTTAACCATGCGCCATTTTCACCTTTACCAAGACCATGAACCCGTTGAGATTATATATCGGAGTACGAGATGGGGACGTTCAATCAGAACTGGACGTAAGGTAGACAATCGAGAGAATCATCTTAGGAAACTGTGGTTTCTGGCTAGATTTTGAGATAGTTTCATGACCAGTGTCCTCTTGCATATCGCTCTAATTCAGTATTGAGCGTTCGTCAACCAAAGAATTACCGCTTCAATAATGGAAAGATCTTGACGTTGTAACTGTCACTGTCAACTGTCAGTGTAAATTTGTGTTCTAGTAAAAAACAACAGTGTTCGGTTTTAGCGCTGATGTAAAATAACAGAGAATCGATTAGTCAATGAGTCTATCATTAGCTCGATTATAGGAACTTAAATGCCATCAAGATAAAACCACGTCAACATAGCATCCAACTATAGCTTTTGCCATTATTATTGCAAAACTCTATTTCCTACTATTATGTCAATAGCATTGACGATGTATATATCAGATATATATTACAACACATATAAGGGAAGTAGAAGAGGTGCCGACATACTGACAGAGTCACATGACTTCACAGTATAGTCTTCCGTTTAACCTATTCTAAAGTACATACCTAGAATCTAACAATTCGTGATATGTCTTGTATCTCAGATACGCTTTTATTGTACCTGTTCATGTGGCAACTTGGATGATATGACCACACGCCCCCTAGCACCGGCATAAGCGGTATTAGATACAAATCTAGAGAGCTATGATGGAAATGCTCTGACAACTCGTATATTGGCAATTGGTGAGCTGTTTCGCTGTGACAACTCGTACACTGGGGATTGGTGAGCTGTATCGTCGTCAGATGAAAACGACGGCATTTAACACAAAATACTAGTCTGTAAGGCCCGATGTCGACCCAGCATAAACTTCCCACAAATGCTAACATATATCAAAGACCAAAAGGGCTGTACAGGGGGCGGGCCTCGGGGACGAAACGTTCACCAGCAGAATCTCGCCATATACAGGTAAAATAGATATAGATATAGGTATACATATAGACCAACAGTGAATTCAGTTCGTTCAGAAACACGCTGGGACGATCCATTCCGACTTTGCCCATAATAAACAGGTTACTGCCAGAAGTACAATCCTCACGGGAATGAGATTGTCAATCACAGAGGTAGTAATTATTGGATGTCTTATTCAGTGTAAAGGCAGAGGATTGAATGGATCGTTTAACATACTCGTTCGCGGGATTATCTTAAGGTTCCAGGATCTCTCACGATATCATTTTGGATATCTCGTCAGCTTTTGCTCATGTAATTGCTTCAAATGAATTCCCTAAATTGAGTTATATATTTTATAAAAGTTGTTCATTCAGGCAATCGATTTTTGTTCTAATTGTGATCTTGACTGCCTATGTCGTAGTTTAGAGAAACATAAATACAATTTATTGTTTACGATAAAGAAATTTATGTGAGCAAGTCATAGAGACTAATAATTTTTCATATGTTTGATGAAACCCTTTATTATGAAATAGACTATAGGCGTGTCTGTGACGTCAGGGTATTCCCGTTGTTGTTGGTAACGGCAACCGGAACAATCACCACACGGTTTTGAAATAACATCTTCGCTGTTGACACGCCTGTTCAGTGTTTTTTAAATTCAAGTACATTACAGCGACAGGTAATAATCTTCCTTTTTATTGGCGTGATAATGGTAGCACATGTGCTCGTTCTTGGTCACTCATTTATTCGACGCCTAGATAGTTTTATAACTAATGATGCGTCCTGGGAGAACTTCGGCCTTGACGGCACTGAAATCCAAGTCGCCTTTCACGGCTTGTCTGGGGGAACACTGAGACCTGGACCTAAATCTGTTCAAAAAGAATTGTCTGTCCTTACATCATATAGTCCTAACGCAGTTTTCCTACAGATTGGAGAAAACGATTTATCACATGAAAACTGTAATCCTAATTCCCTAGCTGTAGACTTAATTTCTTTCAGTAATTTTCTCACAGAATCATTCAATGTGAGTCTTGTCATCATTGGACAACTACTTCCACGGTATACATGTAATCTGGGTCAGTGGTATAACAGCAAGGTCATTGAGGTGAACAATTCTCTTCGGTCCATGCTCCGTAGTACAGATCCAGTTACTTTATGGCAGCACCGAGGGTTTTGGCTGGACACACAATGTTTACTTTCTCCGGATGGTGTACATCTCAACCACATCGGCATGATAAAATTTGCGAAAAGTGTGAGGGCAGCCATCGGTCACCATAAACGAAAAAACAAATTTTAGGTAGACCCCCCTCCCCCCCCCCACACTTCTCCTTGTTCATTCTCTAGTACTCACTATTCACTGATTGGGGTTAGATGATTGACTGCTCACCCCCCCCCCGCAACACACACACTTTGCTTGGCTGATTGGGGTAATTTTGAGTAATTTTATAATATCTTGAGTACTTTATAAATAATTGCATTATAATTTCCTTTAGTTCAGAAACACATTCCATGATAGGTTTGTTTGATAGTAGTTATCGAATCGTTAATTTTTGTTCAAGTAATTTGAAATTGGGCTTCTGGATTCCCTAAGATTTCAACATAATACATTTGTAGTCCAAGCTCTTGTAAGCAGGCTGGGTCCTAGATATTTTCAATTTCTGGCTAGAAATTGTAATCATGTTCCAATAGTCACGAGGCTATGGTCTTAATAGAGCTGGCCCGTATTGCCCTCGAATATTGATCAGTCATTATAATAGATTTCATCGCCTTCTGAATGTAGTCCTGCCCTTATATTATTTCATCAACGTTTTGTCCATTAAATTTGACACCCTAGTACACGAGGGTGAGAAAATGGAAATTTTAATACCGTGTATCTGGTTCAATCCCGGGAAGGTTGACACGTTGACTTTTTGCACTTTACAAGGCTGTGGTTTGTCAGTGTTACACAGAAAGTTACACAGTTTGTTATAAATGAGCTAAATTTCACTCTTCTCAATTCAAATTTAGGGGAATGATTTGTGAGAGTTTGCTCTCTTTAAAAATAATTTTTTTGGAAGGTTAGACCCTTCTGCCGCGGCCTATTTAAAGTGACAGCGATTACAGGGGAGGTTGACCCCATTTTCCACCATGGGGAGGTTGACCCCATTTGCCACTGTTTTCATACATGGCTATATGTAATTACAGGGGAGGTTGACCCCATTTACCACTATGGGGAGGTTGACCCCATTTGCCACTGTGTTTGAACATGGCTATATGTAATTACTGGGGTGGTGGACCCCTGTTACCATTGTACATGGCCAGGGGAGGTTGACCCCATCCGCCATTGTAAATTGTACATGGTTAAAAGTAAATTCCAGGGGAGGTTGACCCCATTTATCACTGTAGCTGATAACTAACTATAACGCCATGGTAGGTTGGTTGTTTTGTTTCTGTCTCTTTCTGAAAATGGTTAAACTCCCAAATTAGGGAATGCAATATACAGGGAATGGGTTGTCGGCTCTTTTCCTTTCCATTTCATAGACATCATGCCATACCCAAAGAGGAAAACCATGCCCTCAGCAAAACGGAGAGAGACATCCGAGGTTGGACCACCGAAGAAGGGATCCCGCATGACTCCAGCCAAGCGGAGGAAGACATCCCAGGATGCTCCATCATGTAGTTGTCCTACTGTCTCCCAAATCACAACCAGTGTCATAGCTGAGCTAAGATCTGCAGGGTTACTTTCCATGCCTGAAAATGAGTCCGCATCCACTGCCTCAGAGCCTCCTGCCACATCTACCGAGGTTTCTCCTCCTCCAGAGGGTACAGAAAAAGATGCGGAGTTACCTCCTTTATCGGCCATAGCGCTGGGTACGTTTGCCTCACAACCTGAAAAGGAACTGGTAAACAGCGTAGAAGGTAATACTATTGACCCAGACTCTATTTGTCGTATCTCTCTGGCTTCGTCTTCCCTCCCTCTTGGTTTCAACGTCAATGAGAAAACCAGGGCAAAAATATTCACTAATCAATATGTAGATTTTGGTTCCCTTTTGCACCCCCTAGACCAGGAACCCTCCATCAAACTGTCATCAGATGGGTCTAAGGTACATATTAGTGCGCATGATAAGTCCAAAAAGATAACTAATATGTTCCAGTGGGCCCAAGCCTTTGACATCTTCATGGCCCTATATAGTGCAAAATTTCCAGATATTGTCCCTTCTCTCGTGGAATTGTCAGACTGATCAACCATACCTTTGGCTTTCCTTCAGCAAAATTTTATGACGAGAACTTCCGAAAACTACGGGTCCAGGAACTCATAGATTGGGGTAAAACCCACGATGAGTTGTGGCGCTTAGCCGCTTTACGCCAACAGAACCCCTACCTTTCGGTTTCAAATATTCCTGTCTCTAAGGACTCCTTTCGTGGCAAAAACACAAAAAAGACACCTCGATACCCAGTTGGCTATTGCTGGAAATTTTGCAGATTTGGGAAATGTCAGGTCAGTGGTTGTCCCCACAAACATTCATGCCCAACGTGTGGTAAGAAACATGCCGCCCACCAGTGCAGCAACACTTCCAACTCCAGTCAGAGTTAAGCGACTCGAGGTGTACTTACGAACCTACCGTTCAGAGTTTGCCCAATTACTTATTGAAGGTTTCACATTTGGTTTTCGTTTAGGAACTAACGGTTGCCTTAAACAGGGTATACCAAAAAATCACCGGTCTGCCTTGCAAAATGCTGATTTAGTAACATCAAAATTAGAGAAAGAAATTGATCTAGGCAGAATTGCGGGCCCCTTTTTATTTCCTTTTCAAAACTGGGTTTACTCCCCTTTAGGTGTAGTGCCCAAAAAAGAGGCGGGCAAATTCAGGATCATCCATGATTTGTCCTATCCTGACCAGGCATCAGTTAACTCCATTATTCCTCGCGAATCCTGCACTGTGAGTTATGAATCAATTGAAAATGTCATTGCTCTGTTACAGCACCATGGCCCCAATAGCTTGATGGCTAAAGCTGACATTGAAGACGCATTTCGCATTATCCCAGTCCACCCCGACGATTACAAATATTTAGGATTCTCTTGGAATAAGAACTTTTATTTTGACCGTTGCTTACCCATGGGTTGCTCCTCTTCTTGTAAAATCTTTGAAACTCTAAGCTGTGCCCTGCAATGGATTATGACCAAACTCTACCGTGTTTCTGGAATGTCCCATTTGCTAGATGATTTTTTCTTCATAGGCCCTCCAGATAGTCCGCTATGCGCTGAAGCACTACAGCAATTTCTTGAGCTCTGTGACACGTTGGGCATACCAATCAAAGTATCCAAAACATGTGCGCCCTGCACCCTGATTGTCATTTATGGTATTGAAATTGATTCTGTTGAAATGGTTGCCCGACTTCCGCCTGAAAAACTTGAAAAGGCCTTAGATCTTCTGGATCAATTCAAACGTAGAAAGCATGTAACGCTGGAGGAACTCCAATCACTTGTTGGTTTCCTCAGTTTTGCTTGTTCTGTTATAATTCCTGGCAGAGCTTTCTTGCGTAGACTTCATGACTTGTCCATTGGTATATCAAAAGCACATCACCGCATCCGATTGAATAAGGAATCGCGAGCTGATTTGGAGGCTTGGCATACATTTTTGTCCGATTATAATGGCAAATCTTGTTTTTTATTTGGCGATTGGTTATCATCCAACACCCTCCGTTTGTACACCGATGCGGCTGGCGTTCATGGTGGATTTGCTGCTATGCTGGGTGAGCAGTGGTTCACAGGTGCATGGAAAGAGGAAATGAAGGAACTCGATATAACTGTCAAAGAATTGTTCCCCATAACACTGGCTATCGAAATTTGGGGGCACAAATTGTCTAATCATAAAATTCTCTTTATGTCAGATAATGCTGCAGTGGTAGAGATTTTGAACAAAACTTCATCGAAAAACAAAATTGTAATGAAACTAATTCGTCGTGTGGTTTTGTCTACCTTGAAGCATAACATTCATTTTCGTGCAAAGCACATTCCAGGAAGGCACAATGTCATTGCAGACAAATTGTCTCGCTTCAAATTCCAGGAGGCTCACGATCTAGCCCCTTGGTTGGCGGCCAGTCCGGTTCCGGTACCTCCACAATTCTACCATATATGATGGAACAGCTCCTCAAATCAGCGCTTTCAAAGAGCACTATTGCCTCATACCGCCATGTGATTGTTGATTTTGTCAAATTCCATCAGATCAGCTCTCCCAACTCGCCAGTATTTCCATCGTCTCCGTGGATGATTGCTCAATATATCATCCACCTTTTCCAAAAGAGCAAGAGCTCCTCTACCATTTATTCATCCATTTCTGCTATCAGTTTTGTTCATAAACTGGATAACCTTATTGACCCTACCACAGCCTTCTTCGTCAAAAAGATGCTAAAAGGAGCGCACAATAGCATTGGCCGTGTTGACACAAGACTTCCCATAACACGGGTGATACTCCACAAAATTGTTAGGGCTCTTGATTTTGTGCAACCATCATTGTTTCAGAGGGCGCTCTCAAAAGCGATGTTCCTTTTGGCTTTTCACGCTTTTTTGAGGATCGGTGAATTTACAGTAACTAGAAAAACTCAAACCAACCAAATCTTACAAGTTTCTGATATCAACTTTCAGTACTCTGGCCCATCCCTCTCGGGGCTCGTTGTGTCCATTAGCAATTTTAAGCACAGTGACCTCCATCCTATCATTATTCAGATTCCAGTTTCCAAGTGCTCGGCAAACTGCCCTGTCCTGGCCTTGAAACAATATTTAGACTTCGCCAAACATCGATCAGGTCCCCTTTTCCAATTGCCTGTGGGTTCTCCTGTCACATACACGTACTTTACTTCATCATTAAGATCTGTCCTCTCTTTCGCTGGCTTGGACCCCAAATTCTACAAAGGGCATAGCTTCCGTATTGGTGCAGCAACAACTGCTGCGGCATCAGGTGTGCCAGAAGCTTTGATAAAAAAAATGGGACGATGGAAATCTGACGCTATGAAGAGATACATACGAATCAATATATTCTAATCGCCATTTCCTCTTTCAATGCTTTTAGTTTTGAGATATTTTATCGGCATTGAAGAGGTCAGCAATGCCTGCTCTTCATGCAGTTATTTAGCATTGAGACATTGGAGAGGACAGCAAAGCCTGCTCTTCATCAGGTACCGTAGCTATTATTAAGAGAATCTAAGTTGGTTTATTTTATCTAGCTTCGTTTAGAGGCAATACCTAACATAACACATTTTGCCCGTGTATATAATGATAGGTTACCATTGTTGTTTTTGCTCATAGCTGTGTAAGCACAAAATTGCATTTTCCTAGAGCTCGACATCAAAAGAGGTCAGCAAAGCCTGCTCTTGTAATTATTTTGTGACCACCATTGTGGTCGTTCTTGGCATTGTTAGCAATGACTTACCCACTGTCAATCGTGTTGTGAGCTGTAAGCTGAATATCATTAATGAGGGACTGTGCAGTTTGTCGTCTCCATTAACCATGTTTTATTTCCTTTAGCTTTGATATTAGGAGGCCAGCAATGCCTGCTCCTTGCATTAGTTCCAGGTAAGACATTGTTTCCACATTCGGGTTTGCAAATGGGAGGCCAGCAATGCCTGCTCCTTGCGTTAGTTCCAGGTAAGACATTGTTTCCACATTCGGGTTTGAAAATGGGAGGCCAGCAATGCCTGCTCCTTGCGTTAGTTCCAGGTAAGACATCGTTTCCACATTCTGGTGTTTTTCACACATCGTTTATTCTAACCACTGTAAACAAGTTTGGTCGTAGACTTCGGGTGGGTTATAACAACCTTTAGGCTGTTATTTGTGGCCTTTCTTGTACCTCACCTTTGCACTGATGCTATTAATTTCTCATATCATTTTAATATTTACTTCTTTGTTGATGCTCGAGATGCAGTAAATTGGTTGTCATTTAACAATAAATGACCTTTTCAACTTATCTTTCTGTGTGCTTTTTACTCCCCAGCCCACGGGGCTGTGGGGTTTAGTTTCTGTGCAAACGAGCTCTGTCTATGACCAAACTTGTCTGGCATAAATACAATTTATTGTTTACGATAAAGAAATTTATGTGAGCAAGTCATAGAGACTAATAATTTTTCATATGTTGATGAAACCCTTTATTATGAAATAGACTATAGGCGTGTCTGTGACGTCAGGGTATTCCCGTTGTTGTTGGTAACGGCAACCGGAACAATCACCACACGGTTTTGAAATAACATCTTCGCTGTTGACACGCCTGTTCAGTGTTTTTTAAATCCCACCCAACCCTCCCTGTTCTTGTTAACATCTCCTTTTAACGGTTTCTCTTGATACTTTCACTTATATTTAATGGTAAGGTTGTCAAGTGAATTGCCTTTCTTGTACCTCACCTTTGCACTGATGCTATTAATTTCTCATATCATTTTAATATTTACTTCTTTGTTGATGCTCGAGATGCAGTAAATTGGTTGTCATTTAACAATAAATGACCTTTTCAACTTATCTTTCTGTGTGCTTTTTACTCCCCAGCCCACGGGGCTGTGGGGTTTAGTTTCTGTGCAAACGAGCTCTGTCTATGACCAAACTTGTC
>JAVTVY010055368.1:0-30861 GCA_036873755.1 Hanleya hanleyi
TTGACCAAATTCTTCGCATGGACGCTTGGGTGGCCCATGAATTGAACTTTCATGGCGCTGTAAATGATCCGGGCGCTGAAACGACAGTGTAGGCCTACATATCGTACAGCTATACCGGGCGGTTCCGTCGTGCTTGGTAGCCTCATGGCGGCGCAAGTCGTCCAGACGAGTGAATGATTTCGAGCACGTAGTACAAGTGAACATCTTGGTGGTTGACAGAGTGTCTGATAAAACGGCCAGGCCGCTTCCCTTTTATAGCAAGCTAGCTGGTGATCTATTTTTAGCACAATCAGTTCAACTTGGACGTCAGCGACAAGAACCCGGATGTAGGCGCGGACGTCAAGAACAATCAACCTCCATGGGTTCTTCTGTTCTCAGATGCATTCCGATAGAAACTGAAATATCCGGATATCATCAGTACGAGTAGTAGCGACAGTGGGCATTTTAGGAAAGTGCAGGAAGGTATTTGGGGTAGAGATGGACCCTCCTTGGTCCGAATGTGTCGTGTGGGGTGTCATTTTGTAGCTCGGGGTGTAGACCCCGATTTGAGGAATGTTCACAGCATCTTTAACGTCATCGATGACGTCATCAGTACGAGTAGTAGCGAAAGTGGGAATTTTGGGGCAGTGAAGGAAGGTATTTGGTGTAGAGATGGACCATCCTTGGTCCGAATGCGTCGTGTGGGGTGTCATTGTCCTGTATTGTACCATATTTGTCATATATTATACAATATATGTTCTGTATTATACCAAATCTGTGCTGTATTATACAGTATCTGTCCTGTATTATACCAAATCTGTGCTGTATTATACCACAGATTTCCTGTATTGTACCATATATGTCCTGTATTATACATTATATGTTCTGTATTATACAATCGGATAGCGGTTGTCGTGAATAACAACAAGTTCAGCAATGTTTATATAGTTTATTATCCCCAATGTTACATCATACCCAGGCTGGGGGAGCCGCCCTGGGTATGTTTAGTATGTTCACAGCAAAACAAATTGAAATATCAAACCCCATGTTTTATTATTTAACGCACCGTCACATTAGGTACAAGTGTTTACTAAGCTCAAGTCAACGATCAGCATGTAGACATAGAGAGTATGTGCGGCATGTTATGGTATTCATCAGTGCACGGGTGACGCATTCAACCGATGGCGGTGGTCGGTCAGCTTAGTAAGGAAAAACGTGACATTGGTTACCCTCTCTACCACCCATTGTATGTTGGGGCATTGACGATGTGCCCATCTCAAGGCATCCACGGTGTCCAGTATCTCCAGCATCGTCTCTAGTGACCTCCGGTTAATGATGGTGAACGGCTGGTCAGACACATGGATATTATTGCCGGGATAATAATACCGTAACTGGTCCGTCTTTTTGTGACGTAAGATGTACCCGAAAGCGACATTCAATTTGAAGGCCGTAGTTTGATCTTTGAAGATGGCTTTCACGTAGCTGCGTAGACGGGTGCGGTTGGTCAGTGGGAAATTGTAAATATCTTGAATAGGGCCATGAGGGTGGAAACAGTGCCGTGTCATGGACCAATGGCACCGATCGATGTCACTCACTGGATGGTTGTCCTGTAAGAGATCGCCCAGAAAATGTTCGATGTTGTCAGGCGTATGACTCGAAACCGTAACGCTGGGGTTCGGCTGGATATCCAGGCTCTTCTGAACTGTGGGTATAGGCGGGCTCTCCTTCATCGCATCACCAGTGGCGTTCGTCTCCCCGGGATTATCTTCACTGGGTCTGACCTTCCGCGGCTCCTCTTCAGTAGGAAGTTGTCGCTCATGCCATGGTACCGGGGCATGAATCAAACGTTGGTGTCGCAGCAACTGACTGCGTCGTTTGAAGAGTTGACCACAATCCTCGCATGGACGCTTGGGTGGCCCATGAATTGAACGTTCGTGGCGCAGTAAAGCATCTTCCCGATTAATGACTGTGCGCAGGTTATACAAGTATGATGTAACATTGGGGATAATAAATTATATAAACATTGCTGAACTTGTTGTTACTCACGACAACCGCTATCCGATTGTATAATACAGAACATATAATGTATAATACAGGACATATATGGTACAATACAGGAAACCTGTGGTATAATACAGCACAGATTTGGTATAATACAGGACAGATACTGTATAATACCGCACAGATTTGGTATAATACAGAACATATATTGTATAATACAGGACAAATATGGTACAATACAGGACAATGACACCCCACAGGACGCATTCGGACCAAGGATGGTCCATCTCTACACCAAATACCTTCCTTCACTGCCCCAAAATTCCCGCTTTCGCTACTACTCGTACTGATGACGTCATCGATGACGTCAAAGATGCTGTGAACATTCCTCAAATCGGGGTCTACACCCCGAGAGTTACAAAATGACACCACACACGACACATTCGGACCAAGGAGGGTCCATCTCTACCCCAAATACCTTCCTGCACTTTCCTAAAATGCCCACTGTCGCTACTACTCGTACTGATGACGTCACCGATGACGTCACAGATAACGGGAACTATCCGGATATTTCAGTTTCTATCGGAATGCGTCTGAGAACAGAAGAACCCATGGAGGTTGATTGTTCTTGACGTCCGCGCCTACATCCGGGTTCTTGTCGCTGACGTCCAAGCTGAACTGATTGTGCTAAAAATAGATCACCAGCTAGCTTGCTATAAAAGGGAAGCGGCCTTATCAGACACTCTGTCAACCACCAAGATGTTCACTTGTACTACGTGCTCGAAATCATTCACTCGTCTGCACGAGTTGCGCCGCCATGAGGCTACCAAGCACGACGGAACCGCCCGGTATAGCTGTACGATATGTAGGCCTACACTGTCGTTTCAGCGCCCGGATCATTTACAGCGCCATGAAAGTTCAATTCATGGGCCACCCAAGCGTCCATGCGAAGAATGTGGTCAACTCTTCAAACGACCCAGTCAGTTAATACGGCATGAGCGTTTGATTCATGGTCCGTCACCACGGCATGAGGGACAACTTTCCACTAAAGAGGCACCCAGGAGGGACAGACTCACTGAAGATGAACCCGGGGAGACGAATGCCACTGGTGATGCGATCACGGAGAGCCCGCCTATACCCACAACTCAGAAGAGCCTAGATATCCAGCCGGTCCCTAGCATTACTGTTCCCAGTCATACGCCTGACAACAACGAACATTTTCTGGAAGATGCGGTGGATGTTCCCAGCGATCTGTTACCCGAAGATCATCCAGAGAGTGGGATGTATCGACGCCATTGGTCCATGATCCGACACTGTTTCCACCGTCATCGCCCTATATTGGACTTGTACAATTTCCGACCGACAGACCTCGCCCGTCTACGCAGCTACGTGGAAGCCATCTTCAATGACCAACCTACATCCTTCACATTAAATGTAGCATTTGGGTACATCTTATGCCATAAGATGACGGGTGAATTGCGCTATTTCTATTCCAGTGCTATCAACCCAGTGTACGACCATCCTTTCACAATCACCAATCGAGCGTCGCTAGAGCCCGTGCTGGACCAAGTGGACACTGTGGATCCCTTGGAATGGGCCTATGAACAGCGCCCTAACACCAAGTGGATAGTGGAGAGGGTCACCAATGTTACGTTCTTCGTGGTTAAACTGACCACCACCCCCATCGGATGAAAGTATTCACCCATGCACTGATAGATACTCAGAATGCGCAAACAACTATCTAAGGATATGTTGCCTCAACGGTATCCTGGCCTGCCCGACGATGATTAGAATAAACGGTTCAGAGCGACCATGGCCGAAGATGGAACTTTCTGAAATGGAGACTTCTGATTGGACAAGAATACATCTAACGGACAGGAACGAATATGACAGATGCAAATGGTGGCCTCTGATTGGGCAAGAATCTTCTTGAATTGTAAATATACCCAACGCGGCTCCCCCAGCGTGGGTATGATGTAACATTGGGGAGAATAAACTATATGAAAAAAAACTTCTTGTTGTTGTTGTTCTCTCATGTGTCATCCTTGTTGTTGTTGCTGTTGTTGATCTCCGGTCTATGTCATGGCGTTATGTTAGAGTGTTAAGGTGTAACGACGGGCGTCACTGCATTTCGGAGAATTAGTGACAATTCCATGGAATATCAGAGCTTCTGAGCTATTTCACCAGGGCGTTGAAGCATTAAGAATGGCGTTGGTGGGCGTTGCTACAAGATGACACCTCACACGACGTATTCGCACCGCGGATGGTCCATCTCTACACCAAGTAACATCCTTCACTGCTAAAAAATGCCCACTTTCCCTACTACTCGTACTGATGACGCCACCAATGACGTCACAGATGCTGTGGATATCTCTCAAATCGGGGTCTATACCCCGAGTGCTACAACATGACACCTCCCATGACGCATTCGGACCAAGGATGGTCCATCTCTACACCAAATACCATCCTTCACTGCCCCAAAATGCTCACTTTCGCTACTACTCCTACTGATGACGTCACCAATGACGTCACAGATGCTGTGGACAGCCCTCAACTCGAGGTCTACACCCCGAGAGCTACAAGATGACACCTTCCAGGATGCATTCGAACCGTGAATAGCCCATCTCGACCCCAAATACCTTCATGTACTGCCCCAAAATGGCCACTTTACTTACTACAACCAACTGCGCATGCGCAGATTAACGCGACTTGCACTTAAAAACACACCATTCTGGCTCTAACCCACACAAGCTTCACTTTGACACCTTCCACGACCCATTCGGATCCATAGCGGTCCATCTCTACCCCAAACACACACCCACATAACCCCAAAATGCCTGCTTTCTATACTACGGCCAGACTGCGCATGCGCAGAGTATTGACAACGTACGAACCATTAGTGTAGTCAAGTGCTCCTGCATGAGAGCTTCAAAATAAGACCTCATACGACACCATTGGACCACCAGGGACTCACCTACATTGTGTAGACTCCAACACGTCCACCCCGTATGGGCCTATACTCCCATAGCCATGCAGTATAGGCCTGTGGGCCTACCCAGGCCTCGGTGAACTTTTCCAAAAATTTCACAGTTTCGTGCCGGGACACTTCCTATCATGTTTGTCTTGACGAGACTAAGAAAACAAATCCAAACAACCATACCGCAAATGTCTAGAAGTAGGTTTCCCAGTGGGACAAACATTGGTCGTATACCCCCAGTATGGGTCTATATGGGTCTATATGGATCTCCGTGACTTTTTTCAAAAATTCCACCGTTTCGCTCCGGGACACTTCCTATCGTGTTCTAAATGACGAGACTAAGAAAACAAATCCAAACAACCATACCGCAAATGTATAGAAGTAGGTTTCCCAGTGTGACAAACATTGGTCCTATACCCCCAGTATGGGACTATATGGGGATATATGGTACTTTTTCAAAAATTTCACCGTTTCGTGCCAAGACACTTCCTATCATGTTTGTCTTGACGAGACTAAGAAAACAAATCCAAACAACCACACCGCAAATGTCTAGAAGTAGGTTTCCCAGTGGGACAAATATTGGCCCTATACCCCTAGTATGGGACTATATGGGTCTCCCTGAACTTTTTCCTAAAATTTCAACGATTCGCTCCGCGACACTTCCTATCATGTTTGTCTTGACGAGACTAAGAAAACGAGACCCCACAACCTATACCGCAAATGTCGAGAAGTAGGTTTCCCAGGATGGTCCTATACCCCCCCATACCCCATATAGGCATTTTCCCGTAATTTAGGATAAAGTCAGTGTTCCGTATTTTTTCAGGAAAAATTTTACATACACCCACCCTTGAACTAGGGGGAGATAACTCTATTGATAGGCAAGCCCCGTTAAGCCCGGCGACCTATATATCCCCCATACCCCATATAGGCATTTTGCCGGATTTTTCGATAAAGTCCGTGTTCCGTTTTTTTTTCAGGAAATATTTTACATGCACCCACCCATGACTGGATGCCCCTTCACATTGATACCTCACTCGATCCCATCGGTCCATTAAGGGGTCCCCTAGACCCCAAAACGTCTATTTTCATACCCTTGGGCTACCGCGCATGCGCAGAATGACGATATTTCAATCCCACACCCAGCCCATCGGTTGCCCCCTCACATAGGCTTCACTTTGATACCTCACTCACCTCCATAGGACCATTAGTGGCCCACCTAGACCCCAAAACGGCTATTTTCATACCCTTTGGCCACCGTGCATGCACAGAATGCCGATAGTTCAACCCCACACCCAGCCCATTAGATGCCCCTTCACGAATGCTTCACATTGATACCTCATATGACCCCATTGGACCATTAGTGGCTCCCCTAGCTCCAAAACGTCTATTTTCATAAACTTTGGCCACCGCGCATGCGCAGAATGCCGATATTTCAATCCCACACCCAGCCCATCAGATGCCCCTTCACGAATGCTTCACTTTGATAACTCACTCGACCCCATCGGACCATTAGTGGCTGCCCTAGACCCCAAAACGTATATTTTCATACCCTTGGTCCACCGCGCATGCGCAGAATGATGCTATTTCAACCCCGCACCCAGCCCATTAGATGCCCCTTCACATAAGCTTCATTTTGATACCTCATACGACCCCATCGGCAACCACCTCGCTGGGGGTCTAATAACACCCCAGCCACTAGTCAGATTTTTGGACCGGATTCGGGGCCTTCGCGCACATCGCCGGTAGTGACATCATATATAGTAAAATGGATGTTTACCGAACATTTCGATTACTTTTCCAGTCTGCATAATACCTCTGTTGTCTTAGCGTTAAAAAGAATTATCTGGAGATAATTTTCCCTGTTTATCTGGACAGAGCATATGAAAAGTAGTTCGCTCATGTGCAACACTAAAGGAGTCGTTTGGTCGGATTCAAACTGAACCGTGCGTTGGTTGGTTTCCCCTATACGTCATAGCAACGTAGTAAAGGTCAACTTCCGCTATTGGAGGCAGGGATGTTATTGGAGCCTGCGAAATGGAGCATGCGCTGTGGGGAGGTTGCCCCATCGGACCATGCGGCGTATTTGAAGTCTGGGGACTACTTTTTCTCCGCGGAAGCTTTTTCCCGCGACCGCATCACCGACAGACCGCATCACCGCGGAGGAATACATCCCCTGCAACAATTGGAACTCTCCTGTGTTGGAGGTAGCTTTTTGGTCATTCTGCCGGAACTATAGTGCACTTGACCTCTCCTCCACATGACCTCCACAAAACAGAGGTCAAACAGGGGTCAATAGGCCTCGATTCACTGTCTATATACTACTTATGACTGAAATAGTGTTGAAAGCGACGTTAAATCATATTCACTTACTCCCTTACGACTCGGAGACACAGCTAGCTGAACATGCACTACTGCTCATCCGAAACAACGGATAGCTACTGCAAAACAATAAAACAAACTCGCAAATCCTTCTTATCACCGAGCAGGTATGTTCGTATTTCGGTGAATTGTATTTTCATCTGTAAAGGTAAACACCTTTTTCATAACTACTCCTGTTTTGCGCGTGGCCGCACTGGCTAATGACGTCAGCTAGTTAACTCGACGCAAACTGCACACGCATCTGAATATAATCGAGCAACACCCTGCCAATATTCGTGCGATTTTCAATCTATTTAGTGAAGAGATACCTGTTTCAGAAATTCATAGTTTGAAAAACATTTCCTTTCAAATCATGGTGAAATATTGCCAAAAAACATGGTGTCAATTCGCCGGTAATTTTGAATACCCACGCTAGGTTTTTATCAATGTACTTCAAAAGCGCTTCCATAAAATAAAAATACATTCCATATTTCTGATCTAGAGTATTAGTAGTATCATGAAAATATAAATCTCATTTCTGTATCTTCAGACGTTAAGTTTTCTTGAAATGAAGAAAACGTGTAAACAATCTTCGGCGAATTCTGGAAGCCGAGCCTAACATTAAGCCGGCCTCGGACTGATCCTATATTTCCTGTACGGTACTTTATTTTTCAGATTTTTCTATATTTGCTCAAAATCTCCTATATTCTGAAGAATCTAAATGAGAATAATCAGTTCCCACCTTGTTGCTCTCGTTTTGTCTGTTCGCGATTTTATTAGTCGAAAAATTGTAAAATTAGGATTTGTCCCGAAAATATAAAAAGCGGAACACTGACTTTACCTCTAAAATAGAGGAAAACTCCTATCAACCCTATCCCAAAGGGCTAATATCGGTCCCTGGCTTATCGGGGCCTGCTGAGAGGGTGGGGGAGTGGGTGTATGTAAAATTAGGATTTGTCCCGAAAATATAAAAAGCGGAACATGGACTTTACCGCTAAAATAGGAAAAAACTCCTATCAACCCTATCCCAAAGGGCTAATATCGGTCCCTGGCTCATCGGGTCCTGCTGAGAGAGTGGGGGAGTGGGTGTATGTAAAATTAGAATTTGTCCCGAAAATATAAAAAGCGGAACACGGACTTTACCCCTACAATAGAGGAAAACTCCTATCAGCCCTATCCAAAAGGGCTAATATCGATCCCCGGGCTTATCGGAGTCTGCCTATCAAGTCATGGGTGGGTGCATGTAAAATCAGGATTTTCCCCCGAAATATAAAAAAAGGAACACGGACTTTACCCCCTAAACTAGGGGAAAACCCCTATCAAGGGCATATATTAACTCTCATTGACCTTTGACCTCCAGTATAGATTGCGTATATTCACTAACATTGACCTTTGACCTCAAAAATTTGCATGTCGTGACCTTTGACAGCCAATCAGAAGCGAGTATTTTGACCCCGTCTGACTGTATGGAATGCATGTACTGACTTTGTTCTGGGGGTTTTCCATCACGGTTGTGCGCAAGTGTATGACGTCACTTCCGGTCTGCGTGAATCGGGCGTGACCTGGGACTATGGGATGCATGTACCGACTTGGTTTTGGATAATTGCCATCACGAGGAGGTCACGTGATCAGTTCAAGGTCATATCCAGTATAGAGTGTGTATATTCACTACCATTGACCTTTGACCTCAAAAATTTGCATATCGTCACCTTTGACATTGTCCACCGTGTCCATGTGCTCGACTGTGTCCTGGTAGAATAAAGCGGCTGTCAGCTGAGATTCTTTAGCCTCTTGTCCATACGACAACAGTGTCTCGATGTAGGCTTGATAGGCGTACGTGTCACTGATGAGTTTGTCGCTGATAACAATATCCACCTGTTGAAACATAGAGTGCAGCCACCGTTGCAGCTTGGATGATTCTGGAGCCATCTCCATTGACGACCTTGGCTTTCACATACAAGTATGTATGGGCTAAGTCCACATTGGACGTATCTGCATTACTGATGTTGAACTCGATGGGCCCTGTTTCGTTGATGCGGGAGATGCTCCACCCATAATCCTTGTTCGGCACTGGTCTGTGTAGGCGGGACGGTCCACAAATCAAATTCAGTGTTGGTGGAGGGACAGCACTCTGCGTGGATTAAGGACATGTTTAAGAAAAGATATCCTGGGTCTTCGATGTGCGTCGTCGCTGGGTCGGTCGTCGACTGGTGCATGGTCTCGGTGGGGCAGCTCTTTTATTCCCTACGGTGCGTTGGGCTTTGGCCACCAAGACGCCTCCCGCTTCTTTGGCCCGCCGTTTCAAGGCTTCTTTGGGTGCCGTGCCACCCAAGACATCACCGGCGACTTGCAGGCCACTGCATACCGCTTGTTTGCCGATCGCTTTCAACCCACGCGTCACCAAGGGCAGGAATGTTTTGACGATGCTGCCCAGTATGTTCCCCAGCCCATGTCCTCGTTGCATGCATGCACCTGCAAATACCGGAAGGCCACCCCCGGCCTGTTGGGCATAATAGTCCATATAGCTGCGTGCATCGCACTCGTAAGGTACTTTCATTATACAAAGTGGGGAGCACGTGCTTGTCGAAAATGAAGTGTCAGCACCACTTTTCCTCGTTCGAATGCCACCGGTCGTACCGTGTCATCTCTTATATCCACCGTGATAGTGTTGATGTCGATTTGTCGTACGGGCAGGTAGAGCATGTGGGTGAAACTGTGGGTGATTTGATCTCCATCCGTCTTTTTAATGTGGACCACCCGCAACAGAGGTGTGTTGATATCGCCAACGATGTGGTTGTCCACCACGTCCGAGTAGACGTAGAGTCCGTACATACCCGACTTCATATCCATCGGGATGTGGCCATGGTCCTCGGATCACATTCCCATCGTCCAGGTAAATGCAACGGTTGCGGTAACTGGGTCACGTACTTGCCCAAGGTGTTGTCAGGAAACACATCCAGCGAACTGTTACTGGGTAGGGTGAGGTAAAACACGGCCACTGAGCTGTCCTGCTGCTGCTGTTGGTTTTAATACGTGTTCCAGGCCTTGAGCGGTTGTGTTCGGCGTCGTGTTCGTCGCGGTGACTTGCTATGCGTCACGGCTCTGGAGATGTGGGGTGTCTTGATCAAGGGTAGTTTTTTAAAGGGGTGAAAAGAAGGTGCCCGTCGTTGTGGTGTTTTAGGGGGTGACTCCGGTTCCCACTCGGCTTCCCAAGAAGGTAGTGGGCCACTCGGCGATTGCTGGGTCCGCTGCATCCAGGCCCAGCGCTGGGGGTTCCCCACCAATTCCTGTGGTACATGCATGTCTTTCAAGCCTTGAGCGAAGACCTTCCATCCTCGAAGATCCGTGTGCGACCTGCGTTGACGCATCAGGTCAGTCACCAAATCCGTCATGTGGGTACCGGGCACCACCTGATTCTGTACCAGTAGTTCACATTTATCATTCCAAGTCATGTTAGGATTCTGTTTCATCCGTTGTAATACGAGGCCAGCTTGTTTCTTGAACGATTCAGGTACACTCTTCAAGACTTCGTCTTCCACCCACTGTGGGGCTGTGGGTGGTACCCCTGGTAATGGCGGCTGCTGGAGCGGTGCTGAGGTCGGCGGTGTGTCGCGTGGTGGTGGTGGTGGTGCTGGGGTAGAGAGGGTTTTGTATTGGTCCATGAACGTCATATACCGATGAAGCATCTCATTGTACCGTTGTACTTTCTCACTGTCACTTAACCCCGGTCTTTGTAAGTTCTGTTGCATCTCTTCATCGAGGGTGTTTATGGTCTTCACCGTAGGTGGAACAGGGTAGGGCGATTGGAGGTTTTTGAAGGAACCGTGGTTCGACGAGGACCATTTTTTTCGTGTGGTTCGTTGTCGGCCGAAGAGTCCACCCAATACTGGACCCAACACGGAAGCGGCCAACGGTGCTAAGATGGCCCCGAGAAATCCGCCTTTCTGTAACACCTTTTTCTTTTGTGTTTGAGAGACTCGCTTCTGGACTAGGGTTCGGAGACCTGTTTTATGCTTGGTCAACTTGGTCTTCTGAGCTGGAGTCAGTGGTACGTTGCCTTTTCACAGGTTGTACCCGATCTCGCACAGACAGCGTACAAGGTCAGGGTCCGCACCGCGTACAATGGTTCGGACCAACTCGGGTGGGGCCGTCTTAAATACACGGAGCGTCGGGGCGTGCTTCCGTACTCGCGCAGACATCATGTACAACTAATGCTAGAACCCACAACTCTGCTCTTTTTATCCTTTTGCGGGCTACCTCCTGAATATCGAACAGAGACAAAGTCAACCATGATGTGGTATTAATTCTTTTTATTATCCCCATCATCAAACACACACACCCCAGCTGGGGAAGCCACTGTGGGTGTGTTTACATTATTTTTGCATGTAAACGTGGTGGGTCTCTCCGGGAAAGATTCCGGTCCGTAGTCGAAGGTGATCGGGGGTGGCTTACTTGAGGTCGAAGAGCATATACCCGTGCTGAGCGGTTGTCGCATCTTTAAAGGCTTCCAACGCAAACGGTGTGCGGCCGCGATACATCTGTCTCGCCAGGTGCAGCAGTTGAGTGGTATCTCTCGGGTTTTTGAAGACCACCAGGTAATGGGCATTTAAGCTGAAGTTCCGATGTTCTTTGTTTTTACTGAACAGATTTTGCACATTTGGTAAAGAGTGGGTGACGCGCGCATCCGTCTCCGCCATGAGATCACCCAGAACCACCAAGGTGTCGGGTTCCAAATCGGCCAGGTTAGGTAGGCCTTCCACGAACGTGATATGGGGCATTGCTGCATACGCTGCCTGCCATTCTCCATAACACCACACGACTCGGGCAATGGGTGGGGTGATCATGCTGTCGGCGTGTTGAAGGAGCTTCCTGACGAAGTGCGTTTTGCCGGAGCCCGTCGGTCCTGCGATGACGCAAGTGAAGGGATGCTGCCACCGAGGGTCCATGGCTTGAGCTGTATGCGCTGTCGTGGTAACCCGCTCTTGTAAATTTGGTACGAGTGAACTGAAGTGGTGGTGGGTACAACGCCGGTCGTTGTTGTCGGAGGGCGTTCACTGTGAGTGATAAAATCCGGTGGGTTTTGAGACGTAGTGGGTGTACTTGATATAGATGTTGATATAGATGTATACTTGGTGTGAAGCTCGATGTGGCTTGTACACGTGGTGTGGTGATGATGACTGGGCTCGTTTCGATCACGGAGGTGACTGGTGTAGAGAAGTTCTGTAGACTGGTTTGACTGCCACTCACAGCTGCATTTCTAAGTTGGTGAAGTAGAGTGCTGAGATAGGCTACGTCGTAAAACACACCCCCGTACAACACACTCAGCAGGGTTAGCAATATCACCACAAAGCCCACTTGCGCTTTGCGCGTTTTGGGAGACGCTGTGTTCAGAGGCACCTGCTGTTTGTCCATAACACCGGGGTCGAAGGTGGAATGAAGGATGACGGTAGTGGTGTCTGGCTTTATAGTCGTTTCACCTAGATGGTCGCGACCCAGGAATTGAAGGAACTGGGCCAGCCTTGCCATTTGACGAAATGAAACAGTTTGCCACGTCGGCGTTCCGTTTTCAAAATCTACTCCACTGTGTGGTAGTCTTGCTTTGTTTTTACGACAGGCTGTAATTCCGTCTCGTAAAACATCCCTAGCAACGGTTCCCCTTGAAGATCTTCCAGTTCATAGACTCGCTTCTGTCGGGGTAGGCGCCGTTTAATCAGGAAGTGCTCATCGCTCCAGTTGGGCAAGTAACTTTTCTCAAATTGACCTTTGACTTTACTGATCCGTACAGAGTCCCCGATCTTGAACATCTCCTTCGGCGTTCACTGCAATTGCTTGGGGTACAAGACACGCCGGATTTGGGCTTCATTGCGTTGGGTGACGGTAATGGGGGCTCTCTATACTCCGGTGATAGGCTCGATTGTAACCACTCACAAGTTTTTGGAGAACATCGATGTACCGCCTTGTATTCCTATAGGTGAAATATTTATACATGCGGCATTTGAATATCCTGTTGAACCTTTCCACAACGCAAGCCTTGGTCTCGTTGTACGTATGGAAGAAAAACGCCTTCTGGGCTTTCAGAAACTGTTGGAACGGTCTGTTGAGGAATTCCGTGCCTTCGGCGGTTTGCAGATACAAGGGTTTGCGCCCGGTCTTGAAGATGTCCTTGAACACCGCTATGAGATTCGCCCCCGTTTTCGTCCGGATGGGTACCACCCACGCATACTTCGACAGGATATCGATGCACGTCAAGATATACCGATTTCCATCGTTGTGTTTGGCAAAGGCGCTCATATCGACCAAATCCGCTTGCCACTGGGCATCTATTCCTCCCACGATGCCCCGGTTTCGTAGAAAATAGCGACGGACAGATCGATGTATGGTATAGGTGTCTTGTCTTGTTCACGTTGTATCCCCTGGGGTTTGGCCGCTCGATAGAGAGCCGACAATGCCCTATAGGCCACCGGACTGTCGGGACTGTAGTATAAGTTATCCAACACCTTTTCCCAGCTCTTCATGGTGACAAATGATGATGGACCCTGGCTCTATCGTTTATTTATAACGGTATATCTTGGGCCGGAGTTTCTTTCTGATTTTCTGCTTCGGCTTTTACCAGCATATTGTCCATGGTAAATAATCAGTGTAACTCGTCTGATGACCGCTCTTCCTCCGTAAGCACTTGATCCACATCTGCCACGGCATCTTCCAATCCAGACCATAGAACAGGGTGAAGGGTAAAATGCACGGTACCCCCATCTAGCCTAGCCAATTGAGCAAAGAAGGGGCCGCGTCGGATGTACACATCGTGACACAAGTGGATGAGGTCGCCGTCCACTTCATCAGACAACAACCGTTTGAATTTGGTCCAGCTCTCCAGGAACAGACGAATATGAGCCGGGCACGGTTGTGTAGGGTCTGCATCACAGATGTCTCCTACCTCCTCCTTGATATCGACCTTATCCGCATAGACGTGTAGGAAGACCTCGGGGGTCAAGCTGAGAAACGCTCGTAGTATATGCTCCGTCATGATCAGTACGTGAATGGTACAAGATTTGACTGTCTCCCGTATTGATGGGGAGAATTATGACGTGAGATCAAAGGATCGGGTGGTCATGTCACTGGGCTGACGGTCTAGCCGGATAATCAATGGCATCGTCGTCTGCCTCCGCTTCATTGCTAGGTTTGGTAATTTGTTCATTGGGTTCTGCCGCCGCTTCACTCAGGGCACGAGCCCACTCCAACTGAACAGCTGACCGCTCGTCCGGTGTAAACAGCTGGTCCACAATAGGCACCACTTTCTCGAAGGCTGTCCACAGATCGGGGTCTAGGTTGAAGCTTCGCGTAGGGTCTTGGTAACGGCCCAAGCGTGGGAAGAAGGGTCCACGGTGTACGTTGATGGCATTGTCTATGTGGATGAGGTTTCCGTCGAGCTCACCGCTCAACACCCGTTTAAATTTGGTCCAGCCGTCACGGTGTAGCGTAACCGTATTCGATACGGTCTCAGCGCGCGACCAGCAAATATCTCCACGGTCTTCAACGATGGTGACTTTATCTTCATAGACATGTAACCCCACCAGGGGTGTAAGGGGAAGGATGGCTCGTAGGACTGGTGACATGGTTGACCCAACGACGAACGGTGAATGACACACACTCTGAGTGTCTCTCGTATTCATGGTCAGGGCCCTCGGTGACATGGTTGACCCAATGACGAACGGTGAATGACGCACACTGTGACTGACCCTCGTATATATCGGTTGTACATAAGCGCATCTGTGGAGGCTCTGAAGAGCCGTTCTTTTTCTGTCGTTGTCATTGCCACAGCGTCAGGGTCAATAGGGCAAAGACCATTACTAGGCCAACGAGCCGTAGCTGGTTCCGGCGTGAGCGTTCGTGGTCCATAGTCCAGGCATCCAGGATGGCTGTCATAGTCCAGTAGTGGTGAGTGATAGCACACCTCTCCATCGAGTGCACTCTGTCGAGGACCGCTTCTGTGAACTCTTTCAAGATCTGGCGTCGCCCCTCGTTGTCGTCACCATCTGCAAATATGGACCGAACCACTGCTCGGTAATCCGTCCGTGAATTAACCACGGTCGCATGCTGTAAAATGCGAGTCGCATAGGGATGGGTCTCCGTCATGGCTGTGCAACCGTAGGAATGGTGGTGTGGGATCCAGAGGGACGTGTTTTATAGACCATGTCACACATATGTAGCTCTACGGGTGTAGTCCGTGATACGTACTATTCTGATTGGTTAGTCCAAAACGAGAGCAACAACAACAACAAAGATTACAGGTCAATCCTTTTATTATCTCCTCCATCACAGTACATCCTCGCTGGAGGAACCGCTATGGGAGTGTTTACATGCGGACTTTAAACGTTAAAAGTTAAAGCTCATGTCAGCGGTTAAGGGTAAAGACCAGGAAGACGGCGAGTGGAGACGCGTGCAACACCTATAGATTAAGTTTATTACTATAAGTTCCATGGTTTCATGTATTTTTTCGTGCCAATACGGTTTTGGGGAAAACTGGGGGTTCCCCACTGGTCATTTAACATGGATAAATAGATGGTAATATTGTCGGAGACCCTCCTCTATACATGGATGCTTCGGAAGGGCGGATAAAGGCTATCTATTATCCCGAAGAGGGCCGAGTCTTGCCGGAAGGGGGACCTTTGACCTTTTGACCTGGATGTGACCTTTTGACCCGAAATTCATCCGCGCACTTCCGGTGATGCCGCGCAGGCGTGCGACCGAATAACCCGCGCGCACTGCGGCCGGGGCGGGGCGGGCCGGGCCGGGCCGGGGAAAACCCGGATGGAAAATCCGGACTCTACGTCTAAGGGAAAATTGGAACTCTTCTATGTTCGGAGGTAGTTTTAGTGAAACCGGAAGTGACATCACACACTTGCGCAGACCCACCACAATGAATGACCCGGATGTAAACAAGTCCCTCGGATGAATGAACAGGTCAGTACATGCATTCCTATCATTCAAATGACCTTGAACTATCACGTGACCTCTCCGTGATGGAAAACCCCAGAACCGAGTGAGTACATGCATCCCATACCCAGGTCACGCCCGATTCACGCAGACCGGAAGTGACGTCACACACCTGCGCACAACCGTGATGGAAAACCCCCAGAACCAAGTCAGTACATGCATTCCATACAGTCAGACGAGGTCAAAATACTCGCTTCTGATTGGCTGTCAAAGGTCACGATATGCAAATTTTTGAGGTCAAAGGTCAATGGTAGTGTATATACACACTCTATACTGGATATGACCTTGAGCTGATCACGTGACCTCCGCGTGATAGCAAATACCCAGAACCAAGTCAGTATATGCATCCCATATACCCAGGTCACGCCCGATTCACGCAGACCGGAAGTGACGTCATACACCTGCGCACAACCGTTATGGAAAAATCCCAGAACCAAGTCAGTACATGCATTCCATACAGTCAGACGAGGTCAAAATACTCGCTTCTGATTGGCTGTCAAAGGTCACGATATGCAATTTTTTTAGGTCAATGGTAGTGAATATACGCACACTATACTGGAGGTCAAAGGTCAATGGGAGTCAATATATGCCCTTGATAGGGGTTTTCCCCTAGTTTAGTGGGTAAAGTCCGTGTTCCGTTTTTTATATTTTCGGGAAAAATCCTGATTTTACATGCACCCACCCATGACTTGAAAGGCAGACTCCGAAAAGCCCGGGCACCGATATTAGCCCTTTGGGATAGGGTTGATAGGAGTTTTCCCCTATTTTAGAGGTAAAGTCCGTGTTCCGCTTTTTATATTTTCGGGACAAATCCTAATTTTACACACATCCACCCATGATTGGATGGCCCTGGAAGAGCGCTTCATTTTGACATCTCACTCGACCCAATCAGTCCACCAGGGGCCCCTCTCGCCCCTGAAGATTGCCGAACATTCTCACGAAACCCCACGTATTTGAGACTACTTTCTGTCCGCGGAGGCAGACCGCATCACCGCCAAATCGCATCACCGCGAAGGAATCACCTAATTGACCTTTGACTTCGGCCAAACCACTTTTAGTCGGTAGGCGTGCAAGGTTGGTCAAAGGTCAATAAGGCATTATCTCCTCGCTGTATTCAATATTACACTCATTGACCTTTGACCCCTACCGACTAAAAGTGGTTTGGCCGAGGTCAAAGGTCAACTTGAGGCTATATCCACTTTGTATACTACTTACGGGCATATTCATGATGCACATGTGTAAGAATTCTCCTATATACTCCTATATATTTCTGAGAAAATTTTCCTATATTTCTCCTATATTTTTGTGAGAAAAAAAACTCCTGTATTTTTGCTGAGGGGCACTCGAACCTCTGCGTTAAGGTGTCGGTGAACCGAGTGTTTTGATAAAATACTGAAAAGCTTATGCGCGAAGATGGAGAATCCAGCAATGAATTCTCCCTTCCCCCCACGAGAACCCAATGCATCCAGAGGATTCTCCTTATGACCCCCCTATGGCATCCTGTTGATTCACTTGGGGTCTCGTGGGAGGTACCGTTGCTGGATTCTCCTTCAAGCATCACTACGATTCCCCCTTTTCTCTCCGTGTACGATTTCCTGTGAATTACCAGCCGCTCCTGTCGTCTTCACTTTATTTATGAATACGGAGAACATATCTGACGATAAAGATCTCCAATTCTGTTACACTTTCAGAGGAACATATGGAATTTTATTCTAAAACTTGCAGAATTTATTTCAATTCGCAGTTCCTGGTATCTTTTAAAGTGATTCAAATTCTACATAATTGAACCAGTTTATACATTTTCAATTGGTTATGTTTCTTTCATTCCATTCATAACGTGCGGAGAAATTGCGCTGTCAAAGCAAGTATGCGCCCACAGGCTCTAGACGGAATAACAAAATATGTGATAATGATAATAATAATAATAAATGATTCATGTTCAAATTTAATTTATTATCCGCGTTTAAATACATATACTCGCCCAGATTAATCTCGCTGCCGCCGAGCCTATATGAAACCTACGCCTTCCGAATGGTTCAAACTTTCATTTGGCGGCATCTCGATTCCATTCTCGAAACATGTGGAGTTATTTCGAGGAGGATCGAGAGAAAACCGGGATCAAACCGTGTCAACAATCCATACAGATAAACCGGGACCCTTCGAGGTCAGATATTTATCGGTTTTACTCAACTCGAGAAACCGTCTCGATCGATTAGACGGGATATAAAGCGCAAAGTCGACAAGAACAAGTTGACTTGCCGCAAAGAAACTGGGCAAGTCGACATGTTGTAAAGTCGACAAGTCGCGAATTTTCTGGTGACCCGAATGCGATTCCGTAACTTTCCCTGCGACTTCGACTTTCTCTACGACTTCGACTTTCGCCATAACTTCGACTTTCGCTACGAGTTCGACTTTCACTACGACTTCGACTTTCGCTAAGACTTCGACTTTCACTTCGACTTTTGAAGATACAGTTGGTGCATGATTATAATTAAACATATTTCCGCTGCACAAGGAAGTCTTGGAGGTTTGTGAACATGACTTTTTATTTATTTATTTTGCTGAATTCATATTATTTTTTCTTTCTGATTTTTCACCCTTGTTTTGCACTCTTGATGGTGAAAACACCTAAACTGTTCAAACAGAATTGCCCAGCCTTTCATGCTCATGGTGCTTGTGGTGGAGAAAGTCCCAATGTTCAGTCACAGGCAGGGTTGCCAAGGTCTCATCAGGCTGGGGAATACCACATGTTCATATGTTCATATGCAAATATTTGGGAAACACTGAATACATCAAGACACTGGGCTTCTAAATGCAGGTCACCCAGAACCGGATCTCAGTTGTTATGCAAATACTCAAGTCTCTCAAATCCCAGACAAAATTTCCAATCAGTCCAGTTTGTTACAGGCAACCTGCCACTCATATACGTTTCAAAGACATGTTTCCTGGGAACTATACAGTTACTGCACAAAATACTTCAGGAGAATAATAACACCCATATTTTCAAAATATTGTCAATTATATTGTAAATCCTAACTGATTTGGTTAGCTAATATTTATAGGAATGTTTTGCTTCTTATATCTCTTCGACATGAGCGAAATATTTCTTGGAAATTCGTTCCAGTGTTGCTCCATACACATGGGAGCTCCAGCTTCTATCTTTGTTATATTTTATCATATTTTTGAGTGCCTAAAATGACCATTTTTAGCAGAACGGTCCGATGAAACGAACTCAAAAGATAGATTCTTCGCTGTAGGCACATAGATCAACTATATCAGAGTGTGATACACGTTTCATTGGTGACCAGTCCATCTTTACGTTACGCAAATGAAAAGATCTCTGTATGGAGTGACGCTTACAATTTTGAGAAGGTACGGTGAAAGATTGGGTTCAGTTCTTTTCAGTGCATTACACCTTTTGCCTAGTTGTCCCCCGACGGACACGGGAGGGGGAGTTAGGAATTTGCTTTGTCTTTCATTTCGTCATTCCGTCGCACTTTCCTTGTGACTGCAATATCTCAAAGACTACCTGTATTTGGTCGATTGCGATCAAACTTGGACAGTGAGTTGGTATGAGTAAGAGGATGTCTGTGATTGCTTTATGGCAAATTGCATAATCCAATATTGTTGCCATGGGCTTTACCCCTATTTAAACATGCTACATAAGCTTGCGAATGCAATAACTCAAAAAGTATGTGTCCGATTAACTTCGATCTTGGACAGCGGTTTGATATGAATGAGGTGATGGCTAGAATTGCTTTTCGGCAACCTGCATAACACAATATGGCTGCAGCGAGAGAGAGAATTCCCGCAATGTTAAATAAGCTTTTCACTGCAATGACTAAAAAGCAATTTGTCCGATTGATTGACTTCAATCTTGGACAGTGGTTTGATATTGAAACATTTTTTTTCACCCATCTGCATAATCCAATGTGGCCACCATGGCCTTGACCCCAGATTCGACCATTCTAAGCTTGTGACCGCAATAACTGAAGAACGATTTCACCAACTGACATTCGGTGTAAGTAGCTATAGCATTTACTTGTTTCTGGTAACCTTCATCACACGATCTACACATATCACACGTCGCCATTCACCATACTTTTGACTGTTTACATTTCAAAAGTAAACTATTTCGTACTTCGAAACTCCATTTCTTCATTAAAACTCAGTAAACTGTCAAATAATTCCTTTTCAATTCTCACACAATATACCAAATATTTTAAACACCCAATACAGAAACAAAATTTCCCATCATTCAATGTACAATTTTAAATACAACATTTTATGAACCTTTCATGGTATTGACGGGAGGGGGGCATGGACCACACGGGTTTTCACTGTAATACAATCAGAAAACAATAAAGATGCTGAATCTCTGGGATTCACTGTCTGTCACCCATATTCTCGTGATCACTTACATGAAAGAATGACCGTAATTGTAAACACATCCAACTTGGTGTTACCATAAGATCTACAGAAGCACTGCACCCAGTACCCAACAGGGGAAGTAACACCCTTTGATGTATATATATATGCCACTATTTACCTATCAGCTAGTGTTTAGGGTGTTAGGAAGGCGCTTCTCAAGATTTGAACCCAAGATGGCCTATAGAGTGCCCAAACACGCCCCTGCGCACCCCTAAACTTCTCTCGTTCGCTACTACGCCTCGACTGCGCTTGCGCATCATGACGTCATTTCCAGTGCAATCTACCCCATCTTAGTCTACTTCTCGAGCGATTCAATATGATACCCTGCGCACCCCCAAAATTCTCGCTTTCGCTACTACCCCTGGAACGCCCACTTCAAGTTGACATCCTGTCCGACCCCTTAGGACCAATATTGGCTCACCTAGATCCTACATAGCCCGTTTTCCCACATTTTCTCCTGAAAATCTTAGGTTTACGTCCACTCCAGCATGTAAGGTAACCCCTCCACATGGCCTGTGTTCTGTGTTTCGATAGGGTGAAACCAACTATTCTTGCCATATACACGAAACTGCACTTGTAAAGTTTTTGTTTAGTTTTTGTGTAGCCTGTAAATCCTGACATCGTTACCTGGCAAACTGTGAAAAATTGTCTCTTAAATATGGACATTAAAATGTGCATCATCATTTACAGATCATTCCTGGGTACTCTGATATAGTTCATCTATGAGCCTACAGAGAGGAAAATGTGTTTTGAGTTGGTTTCATCGAACTGTTATGCTCAACATGTTGGCCTTTTATTATGCTTACTCTCTCAGAGCGTGTTCCAGTTCTGACAAAGAGCGCGCTCGCTCTCCAATGACGTGCTTGTCTCCATAAGAGGGCGCTTTGACTGAACAGCGTGGTACCCGGTACCCCACAATGAGACCAAAAAAACAAGACTTAATAAAATATGTTCCACCTGAAAATAATACTCTCTACCTCGGTGAACAATATTTTCCATCTGGGGGAAATCATTTTCCACACGGATGAAGAATCAGATACGAAAATTACTATAAATTCAGGAGAAAAGAAAAGATAAATGAATAAAGAGATTAGCCTATTATGTTTATTTTTGAAACATGCATATGGTTGAATATTAAGGATATTCTGCATAATTGACAGGTTTTGTTTTCTGTGCTACGAAGAATCGGTGACATTCCTAGTCGATATAGGCGCACGTTCAGCAGTTACCTACATAAGTTTATTTTCGGTCATGCGCCGAATTACCATATCTTCAGAAGTCGAAGTCGTAGCGAAAGTCGAAGTCGATTTGACGATTTCAAGAAGTGAAATTCGAAGTCGTAGCGAAAGTCGAAATTCACTTCGCAACTTCGTCACTTCATATCGTCAAATCGGCTTCGACTTTGGCTACAACTTCGACTTTGGCTACGACTTCGACTTTCACTTCTTGCAAATCTACTTCGACTTTCGCTACGACTTCAACTTTTAGCAAGTCGAAGTGAATATTCTGCGGTTCTATAACACTTAACTCACATATATTTATTGTTGAATAATTTCCCGTCAGAAATATTCTGCGGTTCCATAACACTTAACTCACATATATTTATTGTTGAATAATTTCCCGTCAAGTGTCAGCCCAAATTTATCAAGATCCCTCATATCCGGTGGCTCCGATTTTGCGCTTTTGGTGGGGAAAGAGAATTCTGACCCAAACCAGACAATCTGTCAGACATTATCCGTCAGAGGTCAGAGGAAAGTTCAATCTCAGTAAACTCAGATATAATATCATGGAATATTGTATCTGAATTCAGCCCTATATAAATCCCGTGCGAATTTGAAACTACTATTATTAGCCAATCAGATGGATAGTTTGTTGAAACTATTTCAAAATCACGCTCACAGTAATTACACACGGTAGCTCGTAGTCTAATATATAAACATTATCCTGAAACAGTTACCAAATATGGCATCATTTCCAAACAGGATGAGTGAAAACCCGTAAAGATCAAAGAGCTTACGGCCGCCGAAAAGTCTGGCTTTGTCAGAGAAAGAAAATATTAAAAGATTGTACCGTGCGAAGATGTTAATCTCCGTGAAGTAAACTCTCTAAAATAATTAGATTGAAAATTCAATCTATCAGATTGGAATTAGTGACCAATCTATTCGATTGAATATTCCATCTATTAGATTGAAAATATTAATCTATTAGATTGATTTTCGGTCTAAAACAGATTCATTTTATCGTTTTCAATCTATTATATTGAATATTTTCAATCTGTTAATAGATTGGTCACTAATTTCAATCTGATAGATTGAATTTCAATCTAATTATTTCAGAGAGAACGTCAATCGTCGTCAGCGAGAAAGGTTGAAATGGTCGTGATTGGCTTATTGTAGGATCTCGTAGAATATCGGCGAACATTTCGCACGAATTTTTCATAGCATTACGTCGAGATGGTATTCCCCTGATTTACCACCTTGGTTTACCTACATTGAGGAAATTTCTGACTACAGGTCGCTAATGCCACACTTGATCTTCGCCTTGCATCTCTCATATTTTCAGTACGATTTTGGATCGGATTTAATGTTGCTATAGCCCACTTCCTCTCAAAGTCCTCTCTAGCGGTTCTGCATTCCGAATTTGCTTGGTTCCTAACCGTATGAGTATCTCGTAAACTTGTCATTAGTTTTACAATAAGAACACCCAGTCGCACACCCAAGACCTGAACCATCCGGTATATTAATTCGGTGGAATAATGTTTTTTTAATCCAGAACCAAAACATTTCAAGCGATGCAAAATATAAAAATGATTCAACGATGGTTATGATGTATCACAATCTCGGTAAATTTATAAGTCCTACAATGTAAAAAATATTTCCATGTGTACCAGGCCTCGACCCGAAGTCGGATTCTGACTAGTCTGGTTGCCTCCCTTGTATCCATACAACAGACCGGTTCACTCGACACGGTATAGGACAATGTAGTGCATTAGTACCTCGTGTCTCACTGCTAGGAATCCATATTGGCATCCATGTTGAAAGCACAGCATCACGCCGAAACTTCGAACAGCGCATGTCATCTGTATGACTTCCGTTACCATGGAGATCAGCTCGAGAAGAAAAAGCAGGAGAAACACCTCAAAATAGAAGAGATGGTTCGCGGGTAGAATCAAGGGAATATCCATTTCATTTGGATATATATTTTATCTCCTGATAAGGGAGAAATACAACGAGGACTATGTGAGCGGAAACACATCCTATAGCATGTGATATTCCTCACGTGCAGCGGATCACGGTTTACAGCTGAGAGCAGTAAAATCCTTACACCATTAATGCGCGAGGTACTATGACTTCGACAAAATAGGCCGAGCAGTCGCGAATGAAAAAGTTATGGTCATCGTTTCATTTCGCCGCCCATACGGACAGAATTCGTGTTCAAATTGTATTGGCTGATAAATTCCAGCAATCTGATTGGGTATCACAGGTCAGTTCGTCTTTCATTACGCCATGATCGTTCATTCTCGGGGTCCGTGGGTGTTCATTCGGACTCGATAAATTCCGCAGTACGAAGAATAAATCTAGAGACAGACAGAAGGTGGCCGTAACCTGTCTACTGCAATTACAGGTGAGGTATAAGCAGTCTACATTATGACGATACCGACAAGAATACTGTTGTCCATATCTTAGTATTAAAATGAGCTACCTGTAGCCTATCACAAGCGCAATAAATAGCTCGTCAACGACCTACGTTTTTACATGTTGCTTGTAAAATCTTCAGCCGAATGTCTCATTCAGTGACCTCATCCTATCTTCTGAATACTTGAAGCTTCATGACACGTGGATCATGAGTTTGCGCACTTGGACTCATGCACTTGCCATCGCAGAGGGAGAGAGTGGATCAATTTCTCCATACCCCAAGGCTTTAGCTAACTTACGTCTTCATACACAAGCTGGCGTTCCCGTTCCCATTTCGTATATTAGCTTTGATGGGGGGGGGGGGGGGTTATTTGGCTTAATGTCACACTCAAGTTTGTTTCACTCATATGGTGACAGTCAGTTTGGTTGATGGAGGAAGCCGGAGAACCTGGAGAGAATCACCGCCCTTCGGTAAGTAACTGACAAACGTCCACACATCGACCAGCTGGGCTCGAACCCGTGCCGTATTAGCTTTGATATATCAGCCCACCGCTTCTGTTCAGAAGAACTTATAGACACGAAACGTCACTGACATCGAATCCATTTGAATTTTGAAATGTGCTGAAAAATGTGTTATTGATTGGTTGTCATATGTATCTGGTCACACCTATCGCCATATTTCGAGGAATGGCGTAACTATACTGGGAGAATACTTCACCCTACCCACAGTCGTTGGGCAGGATCTGATTGGTTTGTCTCTGGATTGTAGATGAAACTAGATTTTGAATGCTCTATGCGGTCTGGTCTATCAAGGTTACTTGGAAGTGTGAACGAAGAAATCGGCTTATGCATGAAGATGGCTTATGAATGAAGACACAGTTCTCAAGGATTTAGCTAAAGTAGCCCATAGACCCTCGCGTAATTAATTATGCATGAATATGCATTTCTCAAGGATTTAGCTAAAGTAGCCCATGGACCCTCGCGTAATGGCGCATCTCTGTCTGCAGAGCGACTGATGGTATGAATTCGGTTGAGGCAACGAAAAAACACGGTCTTGAACAGTAGCTCATTCGATATTATAATTGATGAACGCTTGCGTTAATGTGGGGACAAGCAACATGTAAATATGGGGAGTCTTGATAAGATATTAATTTATTATTATTACAACAGACAATTGTAATATTGATAACTACTCTCTTCTGTATTTACCCACAGTCAGGAAAATGGTGATTTATTGGCGTTGACCTGAAATCTACACTCATTGCTCGTCGCCATTTACTGGTGGTGACCAGGCCCCATCATCAATAAATGGCGATGAAATTATCTCGTCACCATTTGTCCCACCAATAATTGGCGATAACAGGTTCTCGTCACCGATGAATGGCGATGGGCCATCACAATTATTCTGCCAGTGCGAGGTTGTATCCGCCCCTCTTGATCGCTACAGACACTGCATGATGATCATTGGAATTATATTTCCGGCGTTAATTTCTGCACAGATCAGAATACTGTAAATCTGTACTGTTTTATTTACCACCGTACTGGGTCCTGGTATATTCGAAACGTTTTCAGAATAAATTGCTTCGTCGAATATCACAGAGTACATGTAGTTGAGAATAAACCCAAGGATTTCATAGATTTCATGGCCAAGGTTTCAGTTATTTACAGAAGATTTGTCCAATGAATAAATTCCACCTGAGGGTTTCACATTCTTCGATAAACGCCAACTTGTTGCTTACAATTAGGACACGTGTGGATCGTATCTTTGCAGCTATTAACGCAAAACGGGATGAGACAGCAACCCAGAGTACATCTGTGGAAAAAGAAAATATTTTGTCAGTGAATTGTATTTGATTATACAAAGTGAATCAAGCTGAGTCGAAGGTTCATAATTCATAATTCAAATGTATGACGCTGGTCTTCGTCACATCGATCAAAACGATAGGGAATTTGAGGGTCCCGATATAATAGTATCGCTCTAGTTAAAGCAAACATTAATAGCTATATACACATCTAGAGTCGCGTTTGGCAACATGAATACCTATATTGTAAAAACATAACAAAACTAGCAAACGTCAAATTCGAATTTCAATATTCGATCGTCGTCCATAACAGAACTTGCACGTCTGTAATCGAAAGATCTATTTCGTATGACAGCACCAATTCCAAATGGTTATAAGCCCTTTTTAGCACGAGACATTCGACAAAACAACCATAAGAACTTCCCCAATGCCACACATTTGGTTTTAACACGAGCAAGCCTTCTAGCAGGAAACAGCTAAAATGTTAAGAATTAAACCCAACATTAAAATGGTGGTGGAAAGCGATGCCGGAGTACTGACAAGAAGTCATATGACCCCACAGACAAATGTACTGACTGCATATTTCTAAAACATTTCAAGAACCGAAAGTGATCCCTGTGAAGATTAGTATCCCAGCCACGCTTTTATTGTAGATGTTCATGTGCACATATTGAATGGCATGTCCACACGGCCACTGGCATGACCACACGATCCCAAGGGTCTCAGCAGAATATCACAAATACCAGACATCGGACAAATCCGTCATGAAAAGCACCTGATGCTTTTAACAAAACAGCCAAGAAAATATTTCTAGTGTGTCACATTTGGCATTTGGATAGAGCGTAGATCTTGTGGGATATATTTGACAGAGCAATCACGGCAAAGCCTGCGTTACACTTGGCAGAATTGTCATTAGAAACTTCTGAATCCATTGCATGATATATGCTCTTCATGATAACGCCCCGAAGTGGGTTTATGCGTCTGCAAAGATCATAGGAGAGCCTCTTGTTGCATTTGCCAGAACAGTCGCGAGAAAATCATCTAGTATGTGGTCTACCGTTTCGACAGAACTCAGCTCCCAGGACGTTAAGGCACATTTAGTACAACTGACTCGAGAAAGCCTTATGGTCTGTTATCGTATGTTTGACAGAAGCACGAGAAAAACGGCGCCTTACGTTGAGAACGCAATCACAAGACAACTTCAGTGTGTAAGAATGAGATGATTTATTTGAGAAAATGCTATGAGAAAGCTCTTACGAGACTTAGCTATATAGAGTGTCTCATATGGCCAAAGTCTTCTTATCATATCAATGCCCCGTTACAAAGTGTGATGTAACCTCCATAACAGTCCCGAGAAAGCCTCGAGTGTACACGTGATTTCGCCAAAGCTGTTACACGAAGAACAATCTCGTGTCACCATATGACGAAAAACCTAAGTGAATCACCACAGTTCTTGCGGCCATATTCGGTAAAATATCCCATTAGGATGAACTCACCCAACAAAGCAGAGAATGAGACAGATGACCCATGAGAAGGTACCAGTGGTGTATGTTGTGGCGGTGACGATATCACAGTTACAGTGTGGACACTGCGTCCTGACTGGGGATTCTCTGAACAACAACCCGCGAACACCCATCACAGGCTGTGTCACGACCACAGTGGCCCCTACCACATTTCTTCCGTACGCCGGTGGGGCTGGAATATTATAAATATATCTTGTTTACATGTTTGTAAACATGTTTTACAAGAACTGCTTTATATTTCCTGGCAAAAAATCTTAAAACACTTTATATTCTATAAAAAAAACTTGAGTGAAAAGTTTACTCAAGTAAGAGTAGAAATTGATCGCGCTCAATGCCAGTTTGAGTGGAATTCAGTCAAACTTGAGTTGATAAATCACTGAAGTTGCGTGGAAATGATTCCACCCAGATTGAGCAAAGTTTATTTTCAATCAACTCGAATAAAAATCACTCACTTTATTGGAAGTCGCTTAACTTGAGTTTAATCTTGCACCCAATCACTTGAATGGGTTGAATTTCCACTTACTTCTCTGGACAATTCCCAGACCTTCCATACTGTTGAGACTATCTGAACGCAAATGACGATCATATCTGAAACTACATTCCCACTTGCAGTTTTCCATGTTCTCATAATTGTGATCGATTGGCCGGATATGAAAGGATGTCTCTAATATCGAGCAAACCGACACTGAAAGTGGCCACTTTACGTTGACCGGGACCAATTACTGATACAATTTCAGTATTATAGAACAAATTATTCATGGTACAGGTATTCTGAATAATGGAACTTTGAACCCGTCATACCTGGTTGTCCATAGCCATACGCAGGGGGAGGAGGAGGCGGTGGATATGCCTGATCAGAGACTGAAAAGAAAATATTTGGAAGAGTGAGTGGGTGAGTGAGTGAGTAGGATTTAACGTAGTTTCAACATTTTTTAGTCATATCACGATGTGCCATGACACGAGAGTGTCCTCAACTCCTATTACCCTGGACACTGATCAGCCCAGCCAGTACACCACCCGGTCACCTATCCAGCTATTGACCGGACTTAACTTCGGTGATCTGACGAGAACCGGTAAAATTGATAGAACGGTCATTTCTTGTCTTTTTAGCAGTGTTTAGTATATAAATGACATATGTCAGTACATGTACCTTATTGTAATACGTTAATAAATTGTAATGATGACTTCAATATGATAATAATGACTCATCATAGGCTCATAACGACTTCAATATAAGATGGGGTCACGCCATGGTAACCATACCAGGCCTGGGTCCAGCCCCTACTAAATTCTCTGCGACAAAATATATGTAAGTTCTAGCTCGATTGCGTTGTGTTATATTTATGACCATCTTCGCTTACCCAAGTCTAACACTATACGTGTTGCCTTGGCTGAACGTAACACATTATCTGATCAGAATACAGGTCTGGTGATGTCATAGCGCTAAAAATATTCCGTGGTCCATATTAGGAGAATTTCCTGGTCTGAACAGTTTACTGTATTCGTTAAGTCCAGGTAAATGACGGAACGTTAGTATAGTATTTAACTTGAAAATGTGAAGCTGATTTATGACATGAAATTGAAATCCACAGCATGTGCTATTTCGTGAAAAGGTGTCTAAATCCAGTCATTTAAACACACATTTACACACGAAGCACCAAAACATTATTTAATCTGGTGATGTACGGTGACATTATATCTCCACAGCTGAAAAAATGTCTTCGTGTCTAAATGTGTGTTTAAATCACTCAATTTAGATCCTTATTCACGAAGTAGCACATCCATGCTGCGGATTCCAGTTTCATATCATAACTATAATCATAACGCAATCGAGTTGTATTTCGTACAAACAAAATAGCCAAGTTTTATAATGTTAACGTCAAAAGTGACGTATACAGCAGCGTCGACTGACGTCTCAAATTGGGCTTTTTGGTATTGTTGATACTTTGACTGTACTGTGCTGAATTAAAGTCTGTCCATTTTAATTAGTCGTCTACTTTGGAGCTTGTTAAAAATCAATAGTTGACTTTGCATAAATGACGTCTCCCTATGTGATTGAGCCCAGGTACATGGAACAACTGTACTGGAGTTTTATATGGAGATAATTACAAAGTTATTTCAAGCGTGATATATTATCGATATCACGGAATAATGGTTGTCATTTTGTAGCGTTTAGTTTGTTCTACACAATACAAAAAAGAAAATTTATGCAGAGTTTACTACTTATTTTAGAGAAGCTTCAAAGTAGACGACTAATTAAAATGGACAGACTATAGTGGCTTTACTAACGGAACACAGGAGTTGTTCGTATGTTATCATATAACTACTTATTTTCTTACCGGGTTGTGCCATGGTCTAGCACACCAAATCGTATACCCTGTGAACTCTACCGGTATATGTTACTGTTGATATAAGTACGGTACCGTAAGAGCAACTGACGTGGATTTATAAGTGCGTGTTTGTATTTAAAATAGAGAAAGCAGAAGCGATTAATTATGGTACACCTAGTTGTTTTTATTTACACGTTGCCATAGAGAAGTAACAGAGACACCTACACTAATTTAGCTTATGCTCAGGCCTTGTATATGAACATCCTTATAGTAAGGCAGGACTCCACGTATTGATGGGTGATCGTGACGTATTGGTTTGTATATGGAATACATGCCACAGAGACTGATCTCTGAGTGAATAGGATAGAGTTACACTGGTATCGATCCCAGTTGATGTCAAGACTGCAGATATAGTCACCCAGCAATAACCATTACGATCATCGTACATGTGTGTGTAATTATGACAATAGAGGATATTAAAACATTGGAACAAAAAGACAGGTCGATTGCTGGAGTTACGCAATTGCTCTGTCAGAAAAAGAGAGGGCTATAGCTGGAAGAAAGGGTTTGACGAAGTTACGCATTTACGCCGAGAAAACGGAATTCGCCGAAGCTACGCAGTTACGCTGAAGAAAGAGAAGTGGTCCATCGCCGAAGTTACGCAGTTATATGCTGCCCGAAAGAAAGGCATATAGCAGTTACGCGGTTACGCTGAGAAAAAAGGAAATTCGTCGAAGGTACGCAGTTACACTCTCTGGAAAAGTCTATACCTAGAGCAAAAGAAAAAGGGTCTGATGAAGTTACGCAGTTGCACTGAGCAAAAATAACTGA
>JAVTVY010055369.1:0-28358 GCA_036873755.1 Hanleya hanleyi
GGGAAAGGTCATCGATGATTTGAAATACTCGCTTCTGATTGGTCGAGAGCCGCCACGTGACCGCCACAAATTTGCATAAATAAGACCCAATTTCAACTTTTACTACTACTGGTATACGATATATATTCGACCAGCAAGTTGACAATACAGCATCACACATGAGGTCTGTCAGCCAATCAAAAGTCTACATGCTTCTCTGAGATATGATAAAAGTGAATAACCCACGGTGTTTTGAACAACAAAACAATTATTCACATGTATTATAAGATCAACGGTACGAAGAAATCACAAAAAAAAATACTACATAAATTAAACATTTTATTAAAGCAGTTTCATTACCCAAGAAACACTATGTACTCTATACATATAAATATACGCAACATGATGATAGTTCTAGTCAAACATATATAAACAAAATAAATTTTGCCTTTTCAGTCATTTTATTCATTGCAGAGGCACTCAAATAGTCATAGTCAAGATCAAAAGACATGGATATTATGCAATACAGGACCAGTATTGGATGCTTCAATACCTGGTCATATTCACGGAGGCTAAGGTATAGTAAAAGTGGAGCAGACATTTCTACCTGTGATATGGCCCTGCTATATGTTATAGCCCGGACTACTCTATTTTTAGTACATACTGTTCAATCTACTTCGAATGCAGGCTATTGTCAGTGCCAGTGGTCAGTTCAGTCTGGACAATATACAATGACATAATGAACGGCCAACACACAGCCGGCCTGAACTACACTCTGTCAATTAAATGGGTTCTCACCAACACCGATACCAGTTTCATCTTTACTGCTGTATATAATTACACGATAGCCATCACTGATGCTGAAAGTTTTCTTATTGGCAACAAAGGTACCCATATATATCTCGGAAATAATGCCCCTACCAAACTGTGCGGTGACTTACCAAGTGGGCTAAAATTAGCCTGCTGGAATGTACGAAGTATTTGTCCCACGAACGACAACCACAAACTTGAGGAAATTAAACTAATTCTAAACCCACCTGGAAAAGAAGAATCATGGCTTAATTCTACATATGGTGAAGCCTCAATTTCCGTTCTCGGCTATGAGGTTGAACGCAGTGACCGGGAGGACAAAGATCTAGACAAAGATAGCGCGGGTGGAGTCATGTTGTATATTCTTTATACGAGGCGATATGACTTAGAAACACCAAAAGTCGAATCCCTTTGGGTTCAAATAACCCCGCCAAAGGGACCTGCCCAGCTGATTTGTGTCGCATACAGACCCCCGGATTATTCTCTTAATGACTGGATTCCGCGCTTTGAATCCCAACTAACACAGGCTTATGCGGAAGATAAGCGACTAACGGTTATGGGGGATTTTAATGTGGATCTCCTGAAGGATGAGGAGACACACAGACAAAGATGGCTTGAAATGATGGAGGACTTCCAACTATCACAGATAATCACTGGAACCTACCAGGGTGACTAAAGATCACTCATCACTGATTGATCTTATATATACCAGTAATCCTGACAATGTCAGGGCTACCAAAGTAGTGATAAATGGTCTCAGTGATCACTACCCTACACACTGTCCAAAACATGTCCAAAACATATGGTCGCTGCGACCATATAAATCATGGTTGCCTAGGGTGCGACCATAAAAATGATGGTCATGAATATATGGTCAACGGGGCGCGACCATAAAATGGTGGTCACCAATATCTGGTCAACACTATATCTGGTCAACAGTGTTGACCATAACTTTTATTGTCGAATCTATATATCGACCATCATTTATATGGTCATTTTTCCGATCCACATTTTTATGGTCCCTTTTTATGTGCTGAACGAGTTGCAACCATAAAAATGGTGATCGCATATATAGTTTGACAAGCATTTATATCGTCACTTTTTCGAACCCCATTTTTATGGCCATCTCTATTTTTGCTTAATGAGTTGCGACAGGGACGGTACAATACATTTATTGTATTGTCCCTGGTTGCGACCAAGAAAAATCTTGTATGAGCACATTTTTAGCCATTAATTTTGTGGTCGCTGCGGTAAGTGTTCTGTATAATTTAAATAGTAAAGCAAGGTAAGCACTCCGAAGAATGACAAGCAATTCATTGTGACTCAATACTTCCGTTTATTCCTTCCACAGGCCCTCAAAACAAGAGGTTTTTTGGGGGGGGAGGAGGGGGTGTTGAAGGTGGTATGACGGTGAAGTGTCGAAATATGGTGTCTCTATATATAACCCCATGCTTTATATATTTTTATTTAAAGCATGGGGTTATATATGGAGATATATGGATTATATATATCCCATATTTCGACATTTCATCGTAATACCACCCCGATGACACACGAATTTGACAAGTCTTATAACTTTCGCAACGCCATGACACTCTGAAATGAATAAGAGACTATCATTCGATGCCAGTGGACGCAGAGGACATCAGTGCTCCGGATAGTTCAAGACTATCAACCGAGTAGATAGATGACTAAGGTCCTCCAAGTAATCTATGAAGTTGTTTTTCCATGCCATGATTTTAAGGCCATCCGCAGGAATGAAAATTCTTGACTGCCACATAAGAATGACTTTATTACACACATAGATGAGTAAGGTGACCCACCCGGATGACATATAGGAGTTCCAAATGATTGCAGGGACATTCACAGGAATGTAGATGGCATGAGTACTCCAATGTCATTATTGCATACGAAGATGACTTCGAGGTTCCAATGTCTTTAAGGTGACCGTTGTATGCATATACGCTAATAATACCAGTGCTCCTAATAATCTTAAGGTTATCCATCATATAGGCAGGTGGCATTTGCGCTACAAATTGTAAATGAAGTAATTTTCCTTGCACAAGACTCGCAAATGATTTCAAATCCATTTACAGAAATGCAGATGACATTAGAACCCAAAAAAACAAATGACATGATGATGGCGTAGTTGTGCTCCAAACTATCTAGGCAGTTATTGTCCCATAATCAGATGGCACAGGTTTCACAAATGATTTCAAGACCATCCGCAAGAATGTGGACCTCAACTGAGAGAGAGAGAATTAAAGTTTAACGCGACTTTAAAGAATATCCGCGTCCATCATCCAAAGACCTATTCCATATTCCATATAACAGCATTAGCACCAAATTCAAAAAGACAATCATAGTATACATAAATCTAGGCTTGTTTCCTGCAAGAGAGAAGCGGTCAACAGTTTTCAATGATGCCGGCAAGACATCATGATGTTCCAAAAATATCAAATCAGTATTCTCGATCCATATGATATTCGTTGTAAAGTCGTCATCCAGAGAATGATGTATCTCAGTCACGCTTTTATTGTGACTGTTCATATGAGCACCTTGAGGATCTTGAAGTGCATGGGTTCATACGGCCGCTATAGCCCCGGGTTAAGCGGAATTAGACACTAGTTATGAAACGTAACGCCATAGATCTTGCACGCTACGCTCGTATTTTGCTATCAGCATGCGATATATAATATATATGATAATTCTGATCATATATAGACGTAAAAATCGTGAATAATGCTGAAATAGTTTTAACAAATTGGTAATAATGACCGTATTACGATGATCACGAAGAATTATTAATCTTCAAGTTCTTCTTTGTGATATGTGCCGTATTCTGTAATTCATTCGGACAAAAACACACACACACAAGTATTCAATATAGACAATACAAACACTTTAATGAAAATGATTTTCTTATGGACATAGAAAATGTTCCATGGCAAATTGTTGACTTATTCGATGACGTGGACGACCAACTGGACGTCTTTCAGAAGTTGTTTGCTGACGTCATAGACAAACATGCTCCTATGAAACAGAAACGAGTGAAACGACAAAAGCAGCCGGATTGGCTAAATGATGAAATTGTGAGAGCCATGGCTGATCGTGATCGTTACAAGGCAATTGGAGATGATGAAAACTATAAAATTATGAGAAACTCCTGTGTCAATCTCATACGTCACGCCAAAACCTCGTTTTATCGTAATTCTATCGAAGGGAATAAAGGTGACAGCAAGAGTTTGTGGACCTACCTTCGTGACTTAGCACCAAAGGAGCCAAGAACATCACCGCTCAGTATATCAAGTGAAAACGGTGAAACTGTGACTGATCCAGATGAAATGGCAAATATGTTTAACGATTTTTTTGTCAATGTTGTGGAAAAGTTCATCACAACAGACAATAATAATGAAAGAGAATATGATAGTTAAATGTTGAGACAATTTGTCGGAACTAAGTTAGAGCCTGGAGATGCCTTTAGTATCCCACCTCTGACTCCAATCTTTGTACTCGGACAGCTTACCTCCCTTGATCCAACAAAAGCGACCGGTGTCGATCATTTAAGTTCAAAGGTGATTAAGGTAGCTGCTCCAGTAATTGCTGGACCTCTAACGAAAATACTCAATGTTAGTATTAAATCCGGTATATTTCCTAGGGATTGGGAAACAGCCCGCGTTACACCAGTGCACAAATCTGGTGATAAATCAAACGTCACCAATTATCGACCGATTTCAATTTTATGTGTTCTTAGTAAGATATTGGAACGTCATGTTCACGATGCCTTATATAAGTATCTCTCTTGTAATAATTTAATATACGGTGCCCAATCAGGTTTTCGTGCCCAGCACTCGACTGAAACAGCTTTGATGAGGCTGGTAGATATGTGGGTGAAAAACATCGACAATGGACTTTTGAATGGTGTCGTCCTGTTGGACCTGCGTAAGGCATTTGACCTGGTCAGTCATCGCATCCTGTTAAAAAAGCTATATTTGTACCATTGTGATAATAATGCTATGAATTGGTTCAAATCATACTTAACCGGTCGACAACAGTGTGTTTCCATTAAAGCTAAAATATCGTCGACAAAGCCGGTGATCCACGGCGTACCTCATGGAAGCATACTTGGACCGTTGTTGTTTATTTTATACATGAATGATATGCCGCTCTCCAGCACATCGGAAATAGACATGTATGCTGACGATTCGACATTACATGCGGAGGGAAAAGATATCAAGACTGTGGAAGACAACCTTAATAGAGACATGCAGCACATAGTGCAGTGGTGCGATGATAACCACATGGTCCTCAATATAGACAAAACTAATGTGATGCTTATAACTACAGAACAAAAGCTTCACTACCTTCCGAAACAGCATCTTGACATTATTGTTGAGGGTGAAAGTTTGAAAACTGTCAAATGTACGAAGGTTTTGGGGGTCATGATAGATGAACATTTAACATGGAAAGATCATGTGAACAAAGTTGCTGGACATATGAACAGAAATATTGCATTATTGCGTAGGATTAAGAAATATTTACCGCTTTCCACTAGATTAACGTTCTATAATGCATTCATACAACCTTACGTTGATTACTGTAGTATCGTCTGGGGTAACTCTGCGCACATAGTTGGACTACATAAACTTCAAAAGTTAGCAGTGCGTATATAACTGATTCTCCCAGGTGTACGCCATCAGAGCCGTTGTATAAGAAATGTAAAATATCGCCTCTACCTGATAGGATGGATTTTAGAACTGTAACTAATGTATTTAAAGCTATTAACAAATTAACCCCTAGTTATATTAGTGACCTGTTTATTCGAAGGAGTTCTATATCTAGTCGCCAAACAAGATCTACCGCACAGGACTATTTACAAGTACCAAAAACTAGACTTAAGATGGCCCAAACAGCTTTTAGATGTAAAGGTGCTTCACTTTTTAACAAATTAGACAAGACAACTAGAGACTCCTCATCTTTACAGAGTTTTAAATATAATTATTTTAGAAACTATTCTAAACTGTGATATGTCGAGGATTTACTGAATTTTAACATATATACTGTCGATTCACTGAATTATTCTAAATTTTTACCGACTTATGTTCTGTTCCGATTCTAGTCATAGAATTTTTTATCTTCATGTTGTACTATTAGTTTTTAAATACTTATTAATTTACTCAAGTTTAACATATAAATTATCGATTTACTGAATTAGTCTAAATTTTTACCGTCTTATGTTAATCAGTTCCGATTCTAGTCATATATTTAAAGTAGCCTAAATTGTGCTTTTATTTTCATGTTGTACTATTATTTGTTAAATATTTATTAATTCATTTGTATATATTTTACTAACCAAAGAGGGCCCTGGGTTAGATAAGCTCGCTTACCAGGCGTCCATTGTGACTTTTACCCTCTATAAATAAAGTTTTTATTATTATTATTATTATTTAAATAAATAAACTTTATATCTATTTGGGGAAATCTCATCTCCCTTCCTTTTCTTTCTCCATCGCTAGAGTTTGTAGTCTTCTAAACTGTAACACTGGGCTAAAAACCAAGTCGTGCATGCACATTGAGTCTTTATTTCATACTGATCGACACAGGATTCGTGCATGTATATGGAATATATGATAGAGATAGAAAATGCATCCAGTATAAGCAGACTGGTATAAGTTATATGCCCAACTATTTGAGAAGAGAACACGATACAACGTCTTGCGTAGTTATCACATTCTGAGCATTCTGACAATAAGAGGTATACAACCTGATGACATGAGATAGGACAGAATTCGCATCTTCACAATGCCAAGGTTTATTTTTGAGCCAAAGGCAAAACTTTGACCATCTTACATAGCAGACCACATTTCGCTCACTTTCAGTGTATACCAATCTGTTGTCACATGATAACATGCCACGGTCGCCATAGACAGGATGTTCCTTTGCTGATCTACAGTGAAACTAGGTGGAAAAAGATAGCTAATAATAGGGTACAGGAAGTTTCAAGCCACAAAATCAGGAACCAAGCAAGAAAACCTTAAACTATCTGAACATCGAGGACTTCAGCCCCAAAAAACCCCACGCATGCTGGACCAGTGCTGGGTATGAACCAATCGCAGTAAAAAAAAGCCAACATCAAAGCGAAACTTCTCCTTGGTGCTTATATGCTGCAAGAAAACCGGGCAAAATTTAACCAACATGAAACCAGGCCAACATGCCCTCTGTGCCACATGGATCCGGAATCAAGAACATATTTTCTTGTCCAGTGTACAGCCACTGAGCCAATCAGAGTCCCTTTTCGTGAGACTTACTTATTACTTCGGAGAAGACGTCTGGAATCCCCTGGAAAGGAACCCAGCATATCTCACAAAGCTGGTCCTGGATGCAACTGGTGTAATTAACATCAGTACTCCTTCAGAATCAAGACAGATTATCCATACCCTGGAGGCACAGAATCAGGACAGATTATCCATACCCTGGAGGCACAGAATCAGGACAGATTATCCATACCCTGGAGGCACAGAATCAGGACAGATTATCCATACCCTGGAGGCACAGAATCAGGACAGATTATCCATACCCTGGAGGCACAGAATCAAGACAGATTATCCATACCCTGGAGGCACAGAATCAGGACAGATTATCCATACCCTGGAGGCACAGAATCAAGACAGATTATCCATACCCTGGAGGCACAGAATCAGGACAGATTATCCATACCCTGGAGGCACAGAATCAAGACAGATTATCCATACCCTGGAGGCACAGAATCAGGACAGATTAGCCATACCCTGGAGGCACAGAATCAAGACAGATTATCCATATCCTGGAGGCACAGAATCAGGACAGATTATCCATACCCTGGAGGCACAGAATCAAGACAGATTATCCATACCCTGGAGGCACAGAATCAGGACAGATTATCCATACCCTGGAGGCACAGAATCAAGACAGATTATCCATACCCTGGAGGCACAGAATCAGGACAGATTATCCATACCCTGGAGGCAATCAGCAGAGGACTCTGTTTTGCATTACATCATGAAAGGTGTATGAGACTGGGAATCCGTTTGCCACCCTGAGGTGGTTTGGTGCTTACCGCCTATCCAGTAGGTGTAGGATATAGGTTATTATTTGATAGTGCTACTGTGTGCCGTGCTAAAAGTACATGCTACGCATGGTTCTCCAGACATTGGAGGAATATAATGAACAGAAACAGTGGCTTTTCCATGAACACAGTTCATTTCCATGTGTACCAGGGGTATCTAGGATAGAAATATCCTTGATTTTAGCGTGGAAGAAGTCGCATAGGGGCTACTCTGAAGGCCTAATCACCAGTCCAATTGAGCACCAAAATGGAAAATAACCATTTCACCAATACCTCCAAGATTTGAAACAGTTTGGCACTACGTTCATGTACATGCGTATCTTGGTATGAATGATTGTGATATTTACACTTAGTATCTTTTTTCCAATCTCAGTAAATTTTAGCGTTTCAATTTGCACAATTAGACTCCGACCAGTTCTTTCCCTCATATATATGTATTGCTATGTCTCCAATCGTCAATGTCTTCTCCCCGCTCATCATGTCAGTGAAGCGATGCGATTCCCTTAGACTTGTTCATTGATGGTCCAGTGGCCAATGTATCTGTATTTCATCTCTCATAGGTCAACACCAGCTGTTACATATTCGAGATTGCTGAAAAGTTCTTCATCCTATCAACTTAAGTTGTCCAACTGTTTCTGAACTGTTTCTAACTGAAAAAGAACCAAATAAACCAGATTGAACTGCAATGTTTAATTGTGAGACTGATGTAATGGAAACTGATATCCTTATACATAAACTGATATCCTTATACATAAACTGATATCCTTATACATAAACTGATATCCTTATACATAAACTGATATCCTTATACATAAACTGATATCCTTATACATAAACTGATATCCTTACATAAACTGATATCCTTATACATAAACTGATATCCTTATACATAAACTGATATCCTTATACATAAACTGATATCCTTATACATAAACTGATATCCTTATACATAAAACGATATCCCAAATAGAACAGCCCATATGATTAATACCAGATATATATTTTTTTGAATATCTGGGCAATCCTGAAATTATTGGCAATTTCCACGGTGCCAGATTTCCATTTTCAGGAGTAGCGTACAAGATCTATGGCGTTACGTTTCGTAACTTGTGTCTAATTCCGCTTAACCCGGGGTTAGGGGCCGTATGAACCCATATACTTCAAGATCTTCAGGGTGCTCATATGAACAGTCACAATCAAAGCGTGACTACATCATTCCCTAGACGACGACTTCACAACGAATATTATGGACTTACTAAGAAAATTTATCAGCGATACGGATTTGATATTTTTGGAACATCATGATGTCTTGCCGGCATCATTGAAAACTGTTGACCACTTCTCTCTTGCAGGAAACTAGCCTTTGTTTATGTATACTATGATTTCTTTTGAATTTGGTGCTAATACTGTTGTATGGAATATGGAATAGGTATTTGGATTATGGACGCGACGGCTGAATTACGAAGGACGGATCAGACGCTTGTAACTACCACGTGTGCAAGTGCTCTTGGGACACTTTGCTCAGGCGAGATTTTCTTCGGAAGTTGGGCGCCGAATGGTACAATTCGACCGTCCTCTTCCGCTGTATACCGATCAAAGTGGACAGTCTTCGATGTTTGGTGGGGAGAGAGGGATATCAATCCATCCAGAGCCACTATATTTCCTCAAGTAGCAGATTTCATATTGTACCTGTTCCGGGATAGGGGCCATGGCAGCTACGGTAGAAGGTTACAGAGCAGCCATCGCTCAGCCTATTCATCTGGGTACTGGAATTTATCCTTCGACTGATTCGAATTTGACTGCGCTTATTAAATCGTTCAAGATTTCGAATCAGTCAGCCACCCCGAAGTTGCCGAAGTGGGACTTAGCCCTTGTACTTCGTCAATTAAAGGAGGCACCTTTCGAGTCTATTGACCTCAAGCATTTGCGTACACTTCGCCATCCATAAGATGGCTTGCGAATCGTGTGTCTCCATTATCGCGGAGCGATATCCGGTGTTTTACCTTATTCTGTTCGGCCTTCATCCGGCGGAGAACAGACTCGAAAACTCTGATAAATTACAGGTGTTCATACATACCTCGGAAACAGATATTGCCTGGGCTTACAAAATATATATGTATGAATAACTTTCGTATCATCCAAGAGGTGTGGTAGACCTGTAATTTTGAACAAGTAGATCATCACATGACTCGAAAATGGCGGGTTACGTTGGGGTTACGTCGGTAGACTTTAGTGGATTGGCTGACGAAGTCACGTGGTATTGATTTCTGGAAATTCCCTCCTGCAGTTGCCGAAAGTAGTCTGAAATGGATACACACGATCCCAGGGCCAGTCTTACCGCGTATAGATGACCCAGATGGTTACAGGTTGGACCTCAAGATGATATCTTACAAAACCTCGTTTTTGTTGGCTCTTGCTTCTGCTGCTCGTGTGTCAGAGCTGCATGTGCTCGATAGAAGGAACGTCAGACACTCTAGGATTAGTGTGTATTTAGCATAGCATTGAAGTTGTGTATTTTTGTTCATGCTGCATGTCGAATAAACGACTCACCCATTCCATTATGGTCGTTATTATATGGCTCGGGGCCTATAAAAGCGACTGGATGTCTCAATTCCACATCCACAGAAACACTGGAAGTCCTGACTAATTGTACACCAGTCGACATTCAAGTAGTATAGAGTGAGGATATCTGCATGCGTTTTGCCGGGGGAGGTAACTCTTGCATCCACCAGGGGGCGCTGTTTCCAGGTTAAAGGTATAGGGAACGCCCCATCATCTCCCCAAGAGTTCCGCCAGGGGAGGGTGGGGGCGCCACCAGCTCAAGGTCACTATAGTTCCGGCAAAGGGCCCTTGGGCATGTAAAAGCTTCCGCGCAGAAAAAGTAGTCCCCAGACTTGAAATACGCTGCAATATCAAAGTGAAGCATTCGCGAAGGGGCATCCAGTCATGGGTGGGTGCATGTAAAATTAGGATTTTTTCCCGAAACTATAAAAAGCGGAATACGGACTTTACCCCTAAAATAGGGGAAAACACCTATCAACTCTAGCCAAAAGGGCTAATATCGGTCCCCGGGCTTATCGGGGCCTGCCTATCAAGTCAATGGGGTGGGTGCATGTAAAATTAGGATTTGTTCCCGAAACTATAAAAAGCGGAACACGGACTTTACCCCTAAAATAGGGGAAAACCCCTATCACCTCTAGCCAAAAGGGCTAATATCGGTCCCCGGGCTTATCGGGGCCTGCCTATCAAGTCAATGGGGTGGGTGCATGTAAAATTAGGATTTGTCCCCGAAACTATAAAAAGCGGAACACGGACTTTACCCCTACAATAGGGGTCTGTATTATACAATATAAGGGAAAATGCCTGTATGGGGTATGGGGATGGTCATTTTTTTTTTCGTGGGCGTTACTATGGGTTGTGGGGTCGCGTTTTTCTCGTCTCGCCGAGAAAAACACGATGGGAAGGGGCCCGCAGCGAATCGGTGAAATTTTTGGGAAAAGTCACCGAGGTCTGTATATAGGCCCATACTGGCTATAGGGGGTATGGGTCCAACCTGGGAAATTCACACACATTCATTGTGATATGGGCTGTTTGGATTTGTTTTTCACGTCTCGTCATTTAGAACACGATGGGAAGGGTCCCGGAGCGAAACGGTGAAATTTTTGGAAAAAGTCACCGAGGCCTGTATATAGGCATATACTGCAAGGCTATGGGTGTATAGGTCCATACGGGGTGGACGTTTTGGGATCTAGGTGGGCCACTAATGGTCCGATGGGGTCGAGTGAGGTATCAATGTGAAGCCTACGTGAGGGGGCACCCGATGGGGTGGATGTGGGGTAGGAATATCGTCATTCTACGGATGCGCAATAGACAAAGTGTATGGAAATAGACGTTTTGGGATCTAGGGGAGCCACTAGTGGGCCGATTGGATCGAGTGAGGTATCCATGTGAAGCCTATGTGAGGGGGCATCTGATGGGGTGAGTGCAGGGTTAAAATATCGTCACTCTGCGCATGCGCAGTGGACAAAGGGTATGGAAATAGACGTGTTGGGATCTAGGGGAGCCACTAGTGGGCCGATGGGATCGAGTGAGGTATCCATGTGAAGCCTATGTGAGGGGGCATCTGATGGGGTGAGCGCGGGGTTGAAATATCGTCACTCTGCGCATGCGCAGTGGACAAAGTGTATGGAAATAGACGTGTTGGGGTCTAGGTGGGCCACTAGTGGGCCGATGGGATCGAGTGAGGTATCCATGTGAAGCCTATGTGAGGGGGCTAGACTAGGGTGTCGTTTCCATTCTGCTGCGCAGGTCACGTGGGTTGTGACGTCACTTCCGGGTTTTACCTCCAAACCCAGAAGAGTTCCAATGTTCCCCTTAGACGTCCGAATGTTCAACCACCGGGGTTTTTCCCGGCCCGGCCCGGCCTGGCCCGCCCCGGCCGCAGCGCGCGCGCGCGGGTTCTCCGGAAGTGCGCGTCATCACCGGCAGTGCGCGGATGAAGTTCAGGTCAAAAGGTCAAAGGTCACATCCAGGTCGAAAGGTCCAAGGTCTCCCTTTCGGCAAGGTTCGGCGACAATGTTGTGGCATCGATATACAGAGCTTGAACCCAAAAATGGGATTGTAAATTAACCTGGGAAGGATGGGCAGTTCCATTTGGACCAATCAGCGGTCGAGAAAAAGAGCCAATGAGCGATCGATAAAAGAACCAATGGACGGATACTAGAATTTCGCTCACGTCTGCGCCTACATCCGGGTACTGGGATGTTTTCGCCTACGTCCGCGCCTACATCCGGGTTCTTGTACACCCGGGTAATGTTTTCTGGACATGGATGGGTTACCTTTGGCTCCATTCTAGGCGACTGATTGGCTAAGACGGTGTTCAAAGCCAGTTTCATGCATTATGCTCATATAGAAAACACACAAGACAGGGTTTTAACTTAAGCCCAGAACAGGGGGCGTGTGTACATTGAAAGAACTTAAGCCCAGAACGGGGCTTGTACCGGTACATTGAAATGATGGGCGGCCCAGTCATATACGAGTACATCGCGGTCCTCGGCCTTGGGGTACTCGTCAAACATCTGTACGATGGTAGATAAGGTCCTTCCCCGGCATTGATGGTACAGGTAAAACAAGCAATATTGTCCGCACACGCTACTGGTCAGGCTTTGCAACGTTTGACTGTTCCAACACCACGTCTCTGTGCCTTGATCCATGAAGTCTGTTAAATCTGGATGGAGGGGTGGCAGGCCGTACGGGTCAAAGTATTCGCCCTGCTGTTCTGTCAAGTACACGCCCACCCAATGTTCACCGGGCCGATCCATCGGGTCCGTGTTGAGAACGTATGCAGCAGGATACATACGGTCTAATGGGAACACATCTCGGGCGAACACCCCTTGAAAGACCATACGTGTCTCTGGATCATTCTCCAGCACGGTGGTTATCTGGTCTGTATCCATGTTAGGTGGAAAAGTCACACAGGACGTTGCGCGCCTTGTCCACTTGAATGATGTTGTCAAACTCGGCGTAGCAGATCACATTGATGGTGGTCCCCAGGGCTCGTTCAAAGTGGATTTCCAACCGTAAATTGCCTTGCTTGGCTAGGGCCAGCTGATGGTCGTTCTCTAAGGTGGGGGTCAGATCGAAACAGAACAACGTGTATCCGTTCGCGTAGTCCTCCCGACTGATCAAATTCCCTTCGTCCTGGTTGATTTGACCGGTGGCTGTAAACAGGCTCTGATAGGCTCGAATGAAATTCCTGCGCCCAAAGTTCGGTGTTAAGGCCGTGGCTGGGACCTGTTGTCCATCCACATGCAGGGCCACAAAATTGATGCCGAAATGTTTAAAGTCAAACGGATTCTCTGGGTAGGCTCCGCTGAAACTGGTATTTTCCACACAGGCCAGGATCAATCGCTTGGGTAGTTCCCCAGGAACAGGTTTTCTTTGTTGGCGCCCATATTTCCAGCAGGCACAGAGAACACTTTGGTTTGTACACGTCGGATAGGGTACTGGGCTGGTTTTGTTTCCAAGGCTTTCATGTGTCCCAATTGAACGGCTGGATTCGGTTTCACTTTTCGGACATACAGGACTGCGTCTTGGATAACAATCTTATAGTCAGCTGCATGCCCATCTACGTTAGTGGCCATCAAGGCGAAGGTCGGAGGCGCCCGTATCAGTCGGATTTTGATGGGGATCTTGTTCAAGAGGTACCGGTCTTGCATGAACATGTCTGCGTGTAGTCGACCCATGAGATCCACCGAGGCACCGTTCGCAGTGAAAGCCTTCCGTTTGTTATATCCCACATTGTCCACCGTGTCCATGTGCTCGGGTGTGTCCTGGTAGAATAAAGCGGCTGTCAGCTGAGATTTTTTAGCCTCTCGGCCATACGACAACAGTGTCTCGATGTAGGCTCGATAGGGGTACGTGTTGGTCGAGTCACTGATGAGTTTGTCGCTGAGAAATATATCCACCTGTTGAAATATCGAGTGCAGCCAGAGATTCGTCGGGCCCACCGTTGCAGCTTGGGTGATTCTGGAGCCATCCCCATTGACCACCTTGGGTTTCACATACAAGTATGTATGGGCTAAATCCACATAGGCCGTATCCGCATTACTGATGGTGAACTCGATGGGCCTTGTTTCGTTGAGGCTGGAGAGCGGGAGATGCTCCACCCATAATCCTTGTTCGGCACTGGTCTGTGTGGGCGGCACGGTCCACAAATCAAATTCACTGTTGGTGGAGGGACAGGACTTGGCGTGGATCAAGGACATGTTTAAGAAAAGATATCCTGGGTCTTCGATGTACGTCGTCGCTGGGTCGGTCGTCGACTGGTGCGTGGTCTCGGTGGGGCAGCTCTTTTATTCCCTACGGTGCGTTGTGCTTTGGCCACCAAGACGCCTCCCGCTTCTTTGGCCCGCCGTTTCAAGGCTTCTTTGGGTGCCGTACCCCCCAAGACATAACCGGCCACTTGCAGTCCACTGCGTACCGCTTGTTTGCCGATTGCTTTCACCCCACGCGTCACCAAGGGCAGGAACGTTTTGACGATGCTGCCGAGTATGTTCCCCAGTCCATGTCCTCGTTGCATGCGTGCACCGCTAAAGATCGGAAAGCCACCCCCGGCCTGTTGGGCATAATAGTCCATATAGCTGCGTGCATCGCACTCGTAAGGTACTTTCATTATGCAAAGTGGGGAGCACGTGCTTGTCGAAAATGAAGTGTCAGCACCACTTTCCCGCGTTCGAATGCCACCGGTCGTCCCGTGTCATCTCTTATATCCACCGTGATCGTGTTGATGTCGGTTTGTCGTACGGGCAGGTAGAGCATGTGGGTGAAACTGTGGGTGACTTGATCTCCATACGTCTTTTTACTGGGGACCACCCGTAACAGAGGTGTGTTGATATCGCCCACGATGTGGTTGTCCACCACGTCCGAGTAGACGTAGAGTCCGTACATACCCGACTTCATATCCATCAGGATCTCGCCTTGGTGGGCGGTGGGACAAGCGAACATCTGTAGATCGAAACCCAGCATTTGCTGTAGGATAGGACTCAGTACGACATTCGCGTTGGCGGTGACGATAAGCTGTGCCTTGTCGTTGTGTGCGTTGTAATCGAAGTCCACGTGATTCTTGAAGGGAAAGGATTTGATGGGTTTTGAAGTATTCGAGACCTCCCGTAGAGCCTTATAATGCAACAGTCTTGACAGCCCACCCATGAACTCCTTGGGGGTATCGTATTGGTCTACGGGGAGGGTGAGTCGGGTGTTTTTGCCTTCGTAGGTCACCTCGTACCACACTTCAATGACTCGCACGTTGTACCACGAGTAAGGGTATTGGATATCCACGAGGCCACATTCCCAGCGCCCAGGTAAATGCAACGGTTGCGGTAACTGGGTGACGTACTTGGCCACTGTGTTGTCAGGAAACACATCCAGCGAACTGTTACTGGGTAGGGTGAGGTAAAACATGGCGACTGAGCTGTCCTGCTGCTGCTGTTGATTTTAATAGGTGTTCCAGGCCTTGGGCGGTTGTGTCCGGCGTCGTGTTCGTCGCGTTGACTTGCCAAGTGTCACGGCTCTGGAGATGTGGGGTGTCCTGATCGAGGGTGGTTTTTTAAAGGCCTGAAAAGAAGGTGCCCGTTGTGGTGGTGGTATTTTGGGGGGTGACTCCGGTTCCCATTCGGATTCCCAAGAAGGTAGTGGGCCACTCGGCGATTGCTGGGTTCGCTGCATAAAGGCCCAGCGGTGGGGGTTCCCCACCAATTCCTGTGGTACATGCATGTCTTTCAAACCTTGAGCGAAGACCTCCCATCCTCGATGCTGAGCCGTCGATGGTGGCTGCCTTTGGTAAAGAGTTGGGTGACCCGCGCATCCGTCTCCGCCATGAGATCATCCAGAACCACCAAGGTGTCGGGTTCCAAATCGGCCAGGTTGGGTAGGCCTTCCACGAACGTGATGTGGGGCATTGCTGCATACGCTTCCTGCCATTCTCCGTAACACCACATGACTCGGGCAATGGGTGGAGTGATCTTGCTGTCGGCGTGTTGAAGGAGCTTCCGGACGAAGTGCGTTTTGCCGGAGCCCGTCGGTCCTGCGATGACGCAAGTGAAAGGATGCTGCCACCGAGGGTCCATGGTTCGAGGTGTATCCGCTGTCGTGGTAACCCGCTCTTGTAAATTTCGTACGAGTGAACTGGAGTGGTGGTGGTGGGTACAACGTCGGTCGTCGTTGTCTGCTCACTGCGAGTGATGATGGCGGTGGGTATAACGTCGGTCGTCGTTGTCTGTTCACTGTGAGGGATGAAATCCGGTGGGTCTTCAGACGTACTTGGTGTACTTGGTGTAGATGTGGAGCTTGGTGTGGAGCTCGACGTGGCTTGTACACGGGGTGTGGTGGTCACTGAGCTCGATACGGGGTTGACTGGTGCTATCTGTAGACTGGTTTCACTGATGGCTGGTGTTCTCAGTTGGTTAAGTAGCGTGCTGACATAGGCTACGTCGTAAAACACACCTCCGTACAACACACTCAGCAGGGTTAGCACTATCACCACAAAGCCCACTTGCGCTTTGCGCGTTTTGGGAGACGCTGTGTTCAGAGGCAGCTGCTGTTTGTCCATAGCACCGTGGTCGAACGTGGAATGAAGGATGACGGTAGTGGTGTCTGGCTTTATAGTCGTTTCACCTGGTTGGCAGCGACCCAGGAATTGAAGGAACTGGGCCAGCCTTGCCATTTGACGAAATGAAACAGTTTGCCACGTCGACGTTCCGTTTTCAAAATCTGCTCCACCGTGTAGTAGTCTTGCTTTGTTTTTACGACAGGCTGTAATTCCATCTCGTAAAACGTCCCTAGCAACGGTTCCCCTTGAAGATCTTCCAGTTCATAGACTCGCTGCTGTTGGGGTAGGCGCCGTTTAATCAGGAAGTGCTCATCGCTCCAGTTGGGCAAGTAACTTTTCTCAAATTGACCTTTGAACCCGGGGCTAGGGGCCGTATGAGCCCATGTACTTCAAGATCCTCATGGTACTCATATGAACAGTCACAATCAAAGCGTGGCTGAGGTACATCATTTTTAGATGACGACTCTATAACGAATATTATGGATTACGAATACTGATCAGCGATACGGATTTGATATTTAGGAACATCATGATGTCTTGCCGGCATCATTGAAAATTGTTGACCGCTTCTCTCTTGCAGGAAACAAGCCTATGTTTATGTATACTTTTGTCTTTTTGAATTTGGTGCTAATACTGTTATATGGAAATGGAATAGGTCTTTGGATTATGGACGCGGATATTCTCTAATGGACGACGGCTGGATTATGAATGACGGACTAGACGCTTGTAATTTACTGATCCGTACAGGGTCCCCGACCGTGTACACCGCCTTCGGCGTTCGCTGCGATTGTCTAGGGTACAAGACACGCCGGACTTGGGCTTCATTGCGTTGGGTCACGGTAATGGGGGCTCTCTCTATACTCCGATGATAGGCTCGATTGTAACCACTCACAAGTTTCGTGAGAACATCGATGTACCGCCTTGTATTCTTATAGGTGAAATATTTATACATGCGGCCTTTGAATGTCCTGTTGAACCTTTCCACCACGGAAGCCTTGGTCTCGTTGTACGTATGGAAGAAAAACACCTTCTGGGCTTTCAGAAACTGTTGGAACGGTCTGTTGAGGAATTCCGTGCCTTCGTCGGGTTGCAAATACAAAGGTTTGTGCCCGGTCTTGAAGATATCTTTGAACGTCGCTATGAGATTCGCCCCCGTTTTCGTCCGGATGGGTACCACCCACGCATACTTGGATAGGATATCGATGCACGTCAAGATATACCGATTCCCATCGTTGTGTTTGGCAAAGGCGCTCATATCGACCAAATCCGCTTGCCACTGGGCATCTATTCCTCCCACGATGACCCGGTTCCGTAGAAAATGACGACGGACAGATCGATGTAAGGTATAGGTGTCTTGTTTTCTTAACCAATCTCGGACTTGGGCACGTTGTATCCCCTGGGGTTTGGCCGCTCGATAGAGCCGACAATGCACTAAAGGCCGCCGGACTGTCGGGACTGTAGTATAAGTTATCCAACACCTTCTACCAGCACTTCATGGTGACAACTGATGATGGACCCTGGCTCTATCGTTTATTTATAACGGGTATATCTTGGGCCGGAGTTTCTGATTTTCTTCGTTGGCTTCCACAGTGTCCATGGTAAATGACCAGTCCAACTTGTCCGATGACCGCTTGATAAGCACTTGATCCACATCTACCACGGCATCTTCCAATGCAGACCATAGATCAGGGTGAAGGGTAAAATGCACTGTACCCCCATCTAGCCGAGCCAATTGAGCAAAGAAAGGGCAGCGTCGGATGTACACATCGTGACACAAGTGGATGAGGTCGCCGTCCAGTTCACCAGACAACACCCGTTTGAATTTGGTCCAGCCCTCTCGGGACAGACGAATGTGAGCCGGGCACGGTTATGTAAGGTCCGCATCACAGATGTCTCCCACCTCCTCCATGATATCGACCGTATCCGCATACACGTGCAGGAAACCTCGGGGGTCAAGCTGAGATACGCCAGTATCATATGCTCCGCCATGGTCAGTACGTGAATGGTACCAGATTTGACTGTCTCTCGTATTTATAGGGAGAACCCCGTGAGATCAAAGGATCGGGTGGTCATGTCACTGGGCTGACTGAGTCTAGCCGGGTAATCAATGGCATCGTCGTCTGGTTCATGGCTAGACATTTGTTCATTGGGTTCTGCCGCTGCTTCTCTCAGTGCACGAGCCCACTCCAACTCTGATGACCGCTCGTCCGGTGTAAACAGCTGGTCCACGATAGGCACCACTTTCTCGAAGGCTGTCCACAGATCGGGGTCTAGGGTGAAGCCTCGCGTAGGGTCTTGGTAGCGGCCCAGGCGTGGGAAGAAGGGTCCACGGTGTACGTAGATGGCATTGTCTATGTGGATGAGGTGTCCGTCGAGCTCGCCGCTCAACACCCGTTTAAATTTGGTCCAACCGTCACGGTGTAGCGTAACCGTATTCGATACGGTCTCAGCGCGCGACCAGCAAACATCTCCACGGTCTTCCACGAGGGTGACTTTATCTTCATAGACGTGTAACCCCACACGGGGTGTAAGGGGAAGGATGGCTCGTAGGACTGGTGACATGCTTGATCCAATGACGATCGGTGAATGACACACACTCGATCCCATCGACCCACTAGTGGCTCCCCTAGATCCCAACACGTCTATTTCCATACCCTTTGTCCACTGCGCATGCGCAGGGTGACGATATTTCAACCCCGCACTCACCCCATCAGATGCCCCCTCACATAGGCTTCACATTGATACCTCACTCGACCCCATCGGACCATTAGTGGCCCACCCAGATCCCAAAACGTCCACCCCGTATGGACCTATACACCCATAGCCTTGCAGTATAGGCCTATGGGCCTACCCAGGCCTCGATGACTTTTTCGAAAAATTTCACCGTTTCGCTCCGGGACCCTTCCCATCGTGTGCTAAATGACGAGACGTGAAAAACAAATCCAAACAGCCCATATCACAATGAACGTGTGTGAATTTCCCAGGTTGAACCCATACCCCCATATAGCCAGTATGGGCCTATATACAGACCTCGGTGACTTTTCCCTAAAATTTCACCGATTCGCTCCGGGACCCTTCCCATTGTCATTTTCTTGGCGAGACGAGAAAAACGCGACCCCACAAGCCATAGTAAAGCCCACGAAAAAAATTGACCATCCCCATACCCCATAAAGGCATTTTCCCTTATATTGTATAATACAGACCCCTGTTGTAAGGGTAAAGTCCGTATTTCGCTTTTTATAGTTTCGGGAAAAAATCCTAATTTTACATGCACCCACCCCATTGACTTGATAGGCAGGTCCCAATAAGCCCGGGGACTGATATTAGCCCTTTTGGCTAGGGTTGATAGGTGTTTTCCCCTATTTTAGGGGTAAAGTCCGTGTTCCGCTTTTTATAGTTTCGGGAAAAAAATCCTAATTTTACATGCACCCACCCATGACTGGATGCCCCTTCACGAATGCTTCACTTTGATACCTCACTCGACCCAATCGGACCATGCAGCGTATTTCAAGTCTGGGGACTACTTTTTCTCCGCGGAAGCTTTTTCCCGCGACCGCATCTCCACCAAACCGCATCACCGCGGAAGAATACATGCCCAAGGGCCCTTTGCCGGAACTATAGTGACCTTGAGCTGGTGGCGCCCCCACCCTCCCCTGGCGAAACTCTTGGGGAGATGATGGGGAGTTCCCTATACCTTTAACCTGGAAACAGCGCCCCCTGGTGGATGCAAGAGTTACCTCCCCCGTCAAAACGCATGCGGATATCCTCACTCTATACTACTCATTCACCTCAGGCTGAGACAAGCAGAAGAAATGACGAGAATTCTCGCACGTAGCGGCACTGATCCCATAGTGCAAGAACTGCAGTCGCACATTGACAGGGCCCAGAGCACACCCTGCATACCAAACGGCTGCTCCAACTTCCGCCGGAGGGTGAACTTCCGCCGGAGGTACGGGCGTGAAAAATGGTAGGACAACTTGTTGGTTTTTACGTTGATATGTCAGAACCATACCATATCAACAATATCAAATTGTCTCAATCGTTAGATGGTACGTTTATTTAACTAGCTGACGTGTTTTTTGAGAACGGGATAATTCTAAATAGACAATTACATCCATTAGAAGCCGAATCTAGAAACCTTTCTTACAAAAACTACATCAAATATGCATTTTATCTAATTAATCAAGAATATACCTACGATCGTTATGTAAAACGAGGTTGCCTTTTAATGGCAAGATGATATTTATATGTGAAAAGGAAGAATTTCGATGATTTTAAGACGCGTGAATATGACCTGTGTGGAAGTGCTGATACAACATACGGCGGAGTGAGATCTGACTACCGCCGGAGGCAATAATAATATGATACAGTTACCGCCGGAGTACCACTGTCTCTTCTTGGTCGAGGTAAATGAATGTACCGTCCTCACTCAATATTGAGTCCATCTAACAAATGAAAACGATACTATTTTAAGGCGAAATCCACTGAGTTGAACACACCATTTATGGTCTGAGATCTAAATCTGGCTTGAACCACAATCGTTATGCCCAATAAAAGGACGTTCCTCAGCCTAAGAAATCATCGTCAGAATTTCACCAAATTTTGCATGGATGTGCCTTGGAAATATACAAGTTCATTTTGAGAAAAAAATTACTAAGTCATCGAACTCACTTTTAAGCTCATGACGCCACCTATGGGGCGTTTTTGTCTAATTTGTAAAAAAAATGATGAAATTTAAATTGTACGATTTTGCTCCAAAAATTGTCACACACCACCAAATATCAATGGGCGTTGTTCATGTTCACGTGGTCTTTGTCTTTCAGACTGGACCATTTCCATCTGAATTCAGTGATAATTTGCTCATGGAATTGTCGAACTGTTAAAGCCTATAGCTAATTATTCCCATCCAATAATGGGGTCACCGAACTCTAACATCGACTTGACTTCTAACATCGTTCGACGCAGATTTCCTCTAAAAGTGGCCGGAAATCATTTGACGTTGCTATGGCGTGTGCTGTTAGCAGCGTGATCAAAGGGATATTACCTAATGCAACGTCATTTGACATTCGCGCTATAAATACATGCGCGACGTTGTGCGCATCAGCAAAGGTGAGGAACGTCTTTAAACTAAAACACACAACTCCTCGTCATTTATGGTCTGAGGTCTAAATCTCGCTTGAATCACAATAGTTGGGCCCTATCATCGCCTGGATCAGTTTCTACCAAAGAAAGCCATTCATATATCAATGAATGAGACTTAACTCGCACACGCTACGCTGACCATATGTTGACCTCAGGCCGCTGCCCAGCATATTAACTTTCGTCCAATCAGACACAACCGTAGGTGTTCAGCTGACCGTGACTCCGCCAAAAAAGCTGAATTTCGCTCTCTTTCAAAAGTGTTTTGACGAAATTTCTCATATTTTTTTCACAAATATAATTACATGGATTTTTCAGGTAAACCTTTATCTTTCTGGTGAGGGGTAAATAAATGTTTCATTGGTAATGCAAGAGGGTGAAATCAATTGTCTTTTGTAGACCTATGCTGTCGGTCAAGGCATTCTCCCATTCGTTTAACATGGAGAAGGGATTCACACTACTACTTCGTTTAAATCGAATTTAGATCCGCCAAATAAAATCATAAATTACATTAATTTGTACCATAGGGAAGGTGATATATTGTAGAAACTTTGTAGGGGTAAATACGTTTGGGGGAACCTATATTTATTCAGATATAGCAGTTTATAATCGGACCTCCCATCTCGAACAATGCTAAATTTGGACCGGCTGGAGAGCCGTACGTGAGCCGGGATGTCAGTGCGTGTGCACACACGCCCGCGTCTGGGTTTCTTGCACATGCCGTGGTAAATACTAGCTACGATATTTACCATTTCGGATTTATTTTCAGTCATTATGTCATTATTGTCTCGTCACATTGTTCGCATCTATTGTTATCTATTGTTACCTATTACGGTACTTCTTGTTCAGAAACGCTTAATGGTGCTCTAAATAAATGCTCTCAAAAGTGTTTGAGGGTTATCCGATACCTAGACTGTATCTGACGGATACACATTCGCAACATTCTCACGGCGTCAGATTGTATACCTCATACTGTCAGAAATATCGTTGTTTCACCGACAGTTTAGGGGGTTACAAACTCTGACACAGGGGAGAATGATTCGCCATACAGACCGGAAAATTACAATGCTGACGAGAACACCTAGGCCAATACACGAGTTGGCACGATGGAGCGTAAATGTCGAGGATAAAATTAGTGATGATCATGGCTATGTCTGCATGGTTAACATATAGTAAAGTGGCCTGATCGTGTACATAGACAAACGCAATTAGAGATTAGATCCTCCGGCGGTAATCATATCTTCGAGACATGCTCCTCCGGCGGTATTTGTACCATATACGAACATGCATGAGCTAGAAAAACTAACATTGACCGAAGTAGATTGAACTATTTGAAACTACAAGCTATCAGCCTGCTGTTAAGGAACTACTCTTCATATATCTATAACTTATTTGGCGGATGATACACAAATGCATGATTTTTTAAGCATCTAATCACTGTTATGTTGCAAAATAGCTCTTAATGTCAGATAAAATGAATTGTAATAAAAAAAATAATACAAGGACGAGTTGAAAATTTCACACGAATTGCTAACACGTCCCCTTGAGAACATTTTCTCATTAAATTTTCGAGTAGTAAAGACGTGAAACTACCAAAAAAATGAAAAATCTGAACTTACTTTAGCTTCTCAAATTTGTAATTTCCCTCCGGCGGAAGTTCACCCTCCGGCGGAAGTTGGAGCAGCCGTTTGGTATGCAGGGTGTGCAGAGGGAAAGATATCCATCTCTTTTCTCTGCTTTGCTCTGCAGGTTGAGAGAGTTTGGTGGGGGAAAACTATCAGTATAGGGATAACGGGTTAGAGTTATTCAGGGAGTGCTCAGTCAGTCAGGAGTTCAGCAATAGCAAAGCAGACCAGGAGCACATTGTTAGGCAGAAATTAAAACTGTTGGTGAATGATGGGGTAGTCATTTTCACAGATGGGTCAGCACTAGGCAACCCAGGCCCAGTAGGAGCATCAGCCATTGTATTCCTCAAGGGTCTCAAATCTGCTCCCATATGTCTCAAGAAAGCCGTTGCCAAGGTGGGCAATAATTATGTTGGGGAGGTGGTAGGTCTAGAATATGTAGCAGGCACTACCGCGGAGGCAGATAAACATCTTCACAGACTGCCAGTCTGCTATTGTGTCTAGCTTTTCTTCAGACATTCCAGGCAACAGAGCAGAGGATATTAGTGCTATTAGAGCATCAGCTAGAATCATTTTGAGACGCGGAGCAAGAGTCCGATGCTACTGGTGCCCAGGTCACCGTGGTATAAGAGGCAACGAGATTGCTGATGAGTATGCTAAAACTGCAGCAGTAGAGGCTCAGTCTATGCAATCAGAATTCGCAAATGATAAATCCTCAGTGTTTCGACACATGAGGAAGAAGGCGGTAGTTAAATGGCAACGGCGGTTGGAAAACTCCACAAAGGTAAGCTGTGTACAGGCTGTGATCAAGAAGACCAACACCAGACAGCTTTCCATAAACACAGAGGAAGAGAACAAAGCTGCCTGAACCAGATCCTCAGTGGTCATACCAAAGTGAAACATCATCAGGTGAAGCTGAACACCAACTTAACGTCAGCAGACTGCAGTGTCTGCAATGTGCCTGAGACAGTACATCATTATGTCTTCCAGTGCTCGAGATTTGAGGAAGAACGTGATTCTCTGATGGACATAGTGAATCAGACTCTGTGTCTTTCCAACAGGGAGAAAGGAACTATTGTGGGGGAGATCAACCTGCAGGTGCTAAGTGGGCACAGTGAGGTCCTCTCAAGGGAGCACAATTCTAAGATAGTGGGAGCATTCTGTGACTACTAGGGAAAGACCTACCCTCCCTAGAACATGTATTTAAATTAGTCGCATCAGCTGTGCCACCCGTACAAGGATTGTAAATAACATTACCATGTTTCTCCAGTTTATAATGTACATAGTATTTCTATCTACCTTACCACTGTATATTGTATGTCTCTTTTCTTTTTTTCTTTTTCTTTTTTTTTTTTGTTTGTTTGTTTTTTTTGGGGGGGTTTTTGTTTTGTTTTAATTTTTGCCCTACTCTGCATCAATGAGTCTGACAACACGTATTGATCGATCGAACACCGCCCACCGTCTACTTTCTCAAGCATAAGAGAACAAACAGCATTTTGGGAATATAGCACCATGTGATTTTTTCTTGTAGCATCAGTGAAAAATACCCATCGAGTAAAGATTGGATTTACAGATAAACAACAACAACAAGAAAAGGGAGAATGAACTAATAAATAATTCCGGAGAAATAAGCCTGTGAAATGGAACATGCGCTGTGGGGAGGATGAGACGACAGACGTTAAGCTGACATGCCCTGTTCGGAGGTTGGGGGAATCCCTGATTTCAAAACGAGGCACAGTTCTCAGTCATTTGCGAACATTTCGCCATGGTTACAGGTTGAGTCCTTAGCCCGGCATGTTTGAACCCAGACAGCATTGTGACACAGGGCCCGCATGGGCCTAATGTGAAACGTTACAAGCCCGTAGGCTGGTTTGGCAACGAGGAGGTTCGGTAGAGAATATTGCGGAACTGCTAATGCGAGCGCCGCAGGCGCGAAGCCCGGCTAGGGGGGTCCGGAATGCCCCCCCGGAAAATTTTCGAAAATTTAGATGCCATATGGCGCGTTCTGGCGCATTTTTACAGCATATTTTCGACATCCGCCAACTGCATTTTTTCCGACTGATAAATTCAGTATATGACTATAATCGACTCGTTGTGTGAATGATGATCTTGTCGACTGGGAGATGGTTAATATTCAACCATGGGAAACCCCCTTTGATCAAGATTATTATCATTAACGTCATTAACTCCTCACTCCGGTGTGGTGGCTAAGAGTGGGGACAAGTGTTCAAAGCGGACTAGACAGAAATGGGTGTTCCAGCATTGGCATATAGATTTGACAAAGGGAGGGCATTCCAGAATAAATTAGGCCTATAACCTGCAAACAACTGCTCCACGTGGACATTAGATTACTGGGTGTGACTTATAAAATAGTTATTCTTCAGTACATTGTTTAGGATTTAGGCAACTTTGTAACGCGTACATTGCTACATATTGCTAAACTGCTTTGCCGCGCACAGAACAAAGTTATTGAATTGTTGCCAAAATGTTGCGAGAAAGTATCATACGCTATATATGTTAATCAAAGCGAAGTACACAAATGGGAGGAGTTACATAATCAGCCAGTTTTTCACCAGAATGGCTTATAGTAAAGCCATGTCAAGTATTGCTCAAAGAACAATTTTGTATTGAAATGCATATTAAACATCTTAAATCTGAATGAGAGACATTCAACCTGGGACGCTCGCAAGCGCCCGAGGTGCAAAGTCAATAAACAACTAACTTTGTGCAAACCAGACAGAATGACAATATGCACAATTCTAACGGCATCACATCGGACCCGGCACGCCAGGGCTATTTCAATAAGTACCCCCCCGCCACCCCACACTCCCTAAGTATCTCCAACCCATATACCCAGTGCGAGACAAGGACAAACTACAATGGCACATATAGTATACATCAATAGACATTTTATATTACTGTCATTATTAATAGGATAATGGAATATTTCATTCAGTTGAAGTGTTACTTTGTTATCTTTGTATACTTTAGATAGAACCAATGTGTTATTTCTCAATATTTTGTTAAAAACCGAATAGACGGGAGTCTTTTTCGTTATTCAACATTTGTAAATGAAAAACTTTGCTTGCAGTAAAATATAATTTATGAGCTGATTATATTTGATTTTACCCAAGTAGCCATAGAGTATTGTCGAGGTCATAGATCGAATGTCAGAACCTATACAAATATAAAAAGTTGCTGACGTCTGACCAAAACTGATCGTTTTGTGGGCAGTGTATAAAATAATGTTCAATGGTGTCTTCCATGCCACAAATATCGCATGCGAAACTTGCTTTAAGTTTCAAGCGATAAAACAGGTATCGATTACAAGGAATGATATTGTTTAGTAATTTGTACTGAAGCGCTTTAATTTTGTTTTCTAATGACAGGCTATGTTGAAAATGCCATACCCTGGTCGCATTGATTTTGTCAACGTTTGTCCATTTGCCATAATCGAATTCAACTTTCTCTTTTGCTTTTATTTGACTGTACTAAAATTTACAGTTTAGTTTGGTGTTTTCCAGGGAAAACCCTTTGAAGGTGTACCATTGATCTCTGCGGTTGGGGCATACCTATGGTAGATGTTAGAGCCAATATACAACATTATGGCTCTGACAGTCATATAGTAATCTTTTGTATTGCACAAAAACAGATATTTTTTCTCCAAGACAAAGAGAGTAATCTCCCCCCTGAGTCATATATATCCCTGACAAAGTTGATGCCCACTTGATGCGACGCTTTACTGTATAATGAGTTTGAACGTGACAAGATATAGATCCACAGCACTTCATTATATCGATCTACATCAGCGATCTCTCTTATCTCGGACCAGGCTGACAGCATTCCTTTGTAAAAGTCTGGAATATGCTGATTAAGCAAATAGACGTTTCGTAATTACAACTTAATACAAAGTCAAAACCCCTAGATTTCTGAATATTTCATTTGAACCTAGCTTCCACGCGGACAACTTCTGTGTAAAATATCTCGAGAGCCATGCAAGTTTTAAAGCTTTGTTGTGATCCGAGAAATCTCGGCAATTCAGACCCCCGTTAGTTATGTCAGCACATAGAAGTTTTCGTTTGATTTTTTCCTGTCTACCCACAAATCTCTACTGGTCGGCACAAAGGTCAGGGCAACGATCACATGTGTGGAATGTCAGAAGCCAAGAATTATCTATTCTTCGAAAAAGCTGAACGCAGTTGAAGCCACAGCTGTAAAACGTGTGAAACCGGAAAACGTCTTCACCTGTGGGAGTCCCCTCTTCCCAGAAACCTCAGAGTATTATGACAGTGTTGTTGTTAGAGAGTCACTCAAGTGTAACTCCATGGTTGAACTCACTATGCTGGAAAAACCTGCAGTTTTCAAGATGTGTGTATATTCACTGTGGTGACTCGTCCAACCTCTCAATGGATGTGGAAATTCTGAACCTTCGAACATCCTTCACAATGGTACGCCCTATCTGTACAGCGTGTCATAGGAGTGGCAAAGAGCCACTGTGTAGGGGGCCAAAAAATGTGGGAAAGCGACAGAAAACAAAGTAACATACTTCTACCCTGTGTTCTTGCTAGTCATAGGCACACCATTACCACTG